>JASTWR010001427.1:0-44442 GCA_030770355.1 Harpagoxenus sublaevis
TTTAGTATATTGTAGACTCATCTATTTAGTATATATATAAAGTAAAAATTTAATACATACATAAAACTTAACAAAAACTTGTGAAAATCCGCCTAAAAAAGACATTCAAAATGTAAAAAAAGGACGCCAAGTATATTTTACGCAAAATAATTTTATAAATAATACTAAGCAAAAAGATGAAGTATTTTTAAAAACACAAAACACTAAATTTAATGGCACAAAAAGAAGTGAAATCAAAATATTATTGCAAGTATATTTATTAGAGTATTCAAATAAATATCTCAAAGTTGCAGTAAACTTAATATAAGATGCAGAGGACATTTAAAATGTATGAAATACAGTGGCAAAATGAAATAAAAATATAAAAATATTTCAAAGTTGCAGTGAACTTAATATAGGATGCAGAGGACATTTAAAATGTATGAAATACAGTGGCAAAATAAAATAAAAATATAAAGTACAATAGATAGCGTAATGAGAGAGGTGCAGGAATTGAAAAGGGTTTAATTGCATTGATAACAAGCACCAAATTATGTGAGAGACAACAATCAAAGATGGACATAATCTCCAGCAGCATACTTGGCGTGCCCGTATTTTTTTAGGCATTACGCTATCTATTGTACTTTATATTTTTATTTTATTTTGCCACTGTATTTCATACATTTTAAATGTCCTCTGCATCTTATATTAAGTTTACTGCAACTTTGAGATATTTATTTGAATACTCTAATAAATATACTTGCAATAATACTTTGATTTCACTTCTTTTTTGTGCCATTAAATTTAGTGTTTTTGTGTTTTTAAAAAATACTTCATTTTTTTGCCTAGTATTATTTATAAAATTATTTTGCGTAAAATATACTTGGCGTCCTTTTTTTACATTTTGAATGTCTTTTTTAGGCGGATCTAGAATATTCTCGGGCAAGCCATACGTTTTCGCCTGACTGTCGACGGCCTTGACGCTCGGTCGCGAGCCGGGCCGCGCGTACACAGTTTTTTCTACATAGACTCGCGCTCAACAGTTACGCGACCCATTATCCTCGCTGTTGCGGAGTCTATTTTGGTGCGACTCGAAAACATATTATTCCGAAAGTCGGAATTCGTATAACATATCTGCCATCGATCGAAAACTATTTGTCGGCACTGGTTCCGAATATTGAACATTTAGCGCTCTTGTAAAAGTTCGAATAATTGTTGTCGTACTAAGCGCTTATGTCGTATAGTTGCTCGCGTCGTATGGCTCATGTCGTATAGTTGCTCGAGTCGTATATCTTGTCGTATGGTCGCTCGCGTCGTATATCTTGTCGTATAGTTGCTCGAGTCGTATATCTCATGTCGTATAGTTGCTCGCGTCGTGTACCGTTGTCGTAAGTAAACGCTGGTGACGTAAATTGTGCTCGCGCGTATACCGTTGTCGTAAGTAAACACTGGTGACGTAGATTGTGTTCGCGTCGTATGCCGTAGTCGTAGTGTCATATACCACGTGTCGTAGCGCCGCGCGCTACACATCCTGTGTCGTATACCGCGTGTCGTAGCGCCGTCCGCGACACATCGTCGTGTCGTATACCTCATGTCGTGGCGCCGCGCGTGACACATCCTCGTGTCGTAGTCCGCGCGTCGTAGCGCCGCCCGTAGCGCATCCTCGCGTCACATAGCACGTGTCGTGGGACCGCGCGCAGCACAGTCTCGCGTCATATACCTCAAGTCGTAACCGGTTTATTGACGCACCTATACTGCTATTATCCTTTAGATTATATCATTATCGCTAATCTCGTTCGCTCTAGTACTCGCGAATTGCAGTGGCGAGTGGCGTGTTAATTCCAGTCTCGCGCGTGATATCTCTCGTTCGCGGTTCTAATCGTTGTCGTACTTCGCTTCACGACGAGAATGTTCGCGCGAACTAACACGTACCTTTGTCGCTATCTGCATTAATCGTGAATCATTGCAATCGTCGTGGTGATTATTCGAATAATAATTATTAAATCGCGAATTGCGGTGGCGAGTGGCGTGTTAATCCCAGTCTCGCGCGTGATATCTCTCGTTCGCGATTCTAATCGTTGTCGTACTTCGCTTCACGACGAGAATGTTTGCGCGAACTAACACGTACCTTTGTCGCTATCTGCATTAATCGTGAATCATTGCAATCGTCGTGGTGATTATTCGAATAATAATTATTAAATCGCGAATTGCGGTGGCGAGTGGCGTGTTAATCCCAGTCTCGCGCGTGATATCTCTCGTTCGCGATTCTAATCGTTGTCGTACTTCGCTTCGCGACGAGAGTGTTCGCGCGAACTAACACGTACCTTTGTCGCTATCTGCATTAATCGTGAATCATTTGCAGTCGTCGTATTAAATCGCGAATTGCGGTGGCGAGTGGCGTGTTAATCCAGTCTCGCGCGTGATATCTCTTGTTCGCAATTCTCTAGTTTCGCTTCGCGACGAAAACGTTCGCGCGAACTAACACGTACTTTTGTCGCTATCTGCAGTAATCGTGAATCATTACAATCGTCGTGATAATTATTCGAATAATAATTATCAAAATATAATACCCGAAATATTTAAATCTAGAATATTTTCGGGCAAGCCAAACGTTTTCGCCTAATTGTCGACGGCCTTGACGCTCGGTCGCGAGCCGGGCCGCGCGTACACAGTTTTCCTACATGGACTCGCGCTCAACAGTTGCGCGACCCCTCATCCTCGTTGTTGCTGAGTCTATTTTGGTGCGACTCGAAAATATATTATTCCGATCGTCGGAATTGTTGACTCTCTGGACGAATCTCTTAGTCGAATACACGTTGCGAGGAACTATTTGCGCGGACCACGCGTCGGGATGTATCCGGTCGCTTTGTAGTATCATATCCCTTCGCGAAGGATAACCCTTGTTTTGTTGGCACGCGACGGATGGCTTTAAATGGATTTTGCGCACTTGAACGTCGCTTCAAATTAGATGCGGAGTTTAAAATAAATTACAGTAAATTCATGCAGGATTATTTAGATAGTGGTCATATGAAATTGATCAAGCAGCCGTTCCCAGTGGACGGATCTGTGTTCTACCTGCCCCATCATGGGGTATGTAAGTCAGATAGCACAACCACTAAATTGCGTGTCTTGTTTGACGCATCGGCTAAAGATTTGAACGGCGTCTCGTTAAATCAAATGTGGCGATCCGGTCCTAAGCTACAGCCAGATATTAAGACCATCACATTGCCGAGACTCGAGCTTTGCGCGGCTATTTTGCTTTCAAATTTATTAGAGTAAATGGGAAATATCCTCCGGCCTGAGGTCGCGATCGACGCCACGTACGCTTGGTCAGATTCTGAGGTTGCTCTCGCTTGGATACGCTCGGCGCCACACCGTTGGAAGACGTTCGTGCGTAATCGTGTTGCCCGCATCCAGTCCAACACAGATATCTCTTGCTGGATACATGTCGACACCAAGTCTAACCCGGCTGATTGTTGCTCAAAGGGCTTGTTTCCGCAAGAATTAGTGGACCATCCGATTTGGTGGACTGGCCCTGCGTGGCTAATTGACTTCGAACCCACTCAGGAAACGATATCGGAAGTCGATAATCTTCCTGAAGAGGAGGAAAAATCACGCGTCTTTGTCTCCGCAAATCCTGATGCCGTGAACTCTGCCGCAGTTATCAACTCGCTTCTCAATCGCTTCTCGCCGTTAGATAAAATCGTTAGAGTGTTTACTTATTGCTTATGCTTTGCCAATAGAATTAAATCAAATTCGCGCAATAAAACTCTCGTTGTAGATCAAATCGAATTCCATTCGACCTTACTATATCTCGTTAGATTTGTTCAATCTTGTTGTTTCGCAGAGGATCTCGACAGACTAAAGCACAAGCAGAAGTGCTCGAAACCTTTTCGAAAACTCGCGCCCTTCTTGGATGCGCGCGGAGTTCTCAGGGTGGGCGGTAGACTGACCCATTCCGCGATTCCGTATAAAGCCAAGCACTCGGCACTGTTACCGAACGAACATCGGCTCACGGAACTCATAATCGAGCGTACCCATCGTCTACACTTGCATCCGGGGCGCCGAGCGCTACAATATATCCTATCGCAAAATTTCTGGATTCAGGGAGCCCAACAGGCCATTGAACGTTGTCTGTCGCGATGCTATCAATGCTTTCGGGCGAACCCTCGTTCTATGCAACCGCCCATGGCGGACCTGCCTCTAGATCGCGTGCGCCAGGCTAAGCCCTTTTCAATCGCCGGAGTCGATTATGCCGGGCCATTCTTAATTTATCATTGTCGTTCTCGCGGAGCGACCGCGTTTAAGGCCTACGTTTGCCTGTTTGTTTGTTTTGCCACGAAGGCAGTTCACTTGGAACTCGCATTCTCTCTATCCACCGAATCGTTCCTGTCGTCTCTGAGGCGCTTCATTGCTAGGCGTGGCCGCTGTTCGCGGATGTATAGCGATTGCGGCACGAACTTTGTCGGAGCTCATCGGGAGCTCATCAGTTGCATGCAAGCCGCCTCGGAACGAGAACAGATTCGATGGTCGTTTAACCCTCCCTCTGCGCCACACTTCGGTGGCCTTTGGGAGGCTGGGGTCAAATCAATGAAGACCCATCTAAAACGCGTCGTGGGAGCGCAGATCCTCACCGTAGAGGAATTCGGCACTCTTATAACGCAAATAGAGGCCATCCTAAACTCCCGGCCTCTGTGCCCTACTAGCTCCGATCCTAATGACCTCGAGGTGCTCTCGCCAGGGCATTTCCTCACATTGGAGCCCCTCGTAGCGGTTCCGTATCCGGACCTAGAGCCGGTGCCGATGGGTAGGCTTGATCGATGGCAATTGGTGCAACACTTGCACCAACAATTTTGGAAGCGTTGGCATGAGGAGTATTTGCACACTCTGCAGCAGCGACCGAAATGGTTAAAGTCATTACCTGATCCGGTACAAAAGGACACGCTGGTCCTATTGAAAAATGAAAACGCTCCTCCCCTTCAGTGGAAGCGAGGGCGAATAATGGAGCTGCACCCGGGTCGCGACGGCATCTCTCGGGTCGCCACAGTGAGGACAGCGGATGGCCCTCTTACTCGCCCTCTGGTGAAATTGTGTCCCTTGCCGATGGACAATTCACCAGAGGACGACCAATAAAGAGTAGAAAATACGTCGTATTTTGGTGGGCGGTATGTTCGGCGTATCGCCTTGTATGTATACTTGATTAATTTGTCTTGTTTATTTTGATTATAATTGCTTTGTTAATTTCAATTAGTGCCGATTGGCGCATTTAGTATTAATTGCATATTTAGTTATTAGTCGTTATTGTTGATATTCGCGGGACGTCGGTGGATCGCGATCGGGACAATTTTGAATCATGCGACTCACCAATTGGTGCTGCCATCGTTGATCCACCGACGGCAGCTATTACCCCCAAAAAGGGGAGCAAGTACTCGCTCGCGGCACGTTTCAGGACCGCGAGCACTCACTCACCACCAGACACTTTTATCGTCAAAACGCTCATAAGGAGCTTTCGAACGCGCACGAAGTTTCGGACGTCCGACCGCGATCTTCCCCCCCACTCTTGGGGACCGATCTTTCGCCTGCCTTGCTTGCTCGTGATTTCGCCTGCTTGTGCCTGCTTGTGCCCGCTTTATTACGCCTTGCACCTGTGCCTGCTTGCTGCCTGCAACCCCACTGCATCCGCCTGCATGCCGGACCGGCAGAGCCTGGCCACGTGGAATACGGCGAGGACGGACGAGAGTCGGAGTCAACCGGGAGACGACGGGCGCCCGAACGGTGAGTCGCTTTTCGCTTTTCGTTGCATGCGCACTTCGTTTTTTTTTTTTTGCATTCTTTCGCCTATTTCGCTAATTTAGTCGTGAGGGGGATTATAATTACCCCCCCCTCTGGTCCTTGAGTATAGAAAATCTCGCCTCCGGGGACGGTCTTACACCCCCCTCGTTCATTGGTCAAACGCGCTAGCAAGAGTACCTCATGGATTGCGTGGAAACTATTGTCCTAATTATAATTATATGATAATTATATATAGTACATATTTCTACACACATCACGCTTACCGATTCCTCAATCAATTGTATTCTGTATATATTGCGAAAATAAATGGCCTATTATGTAATTTTGTTATAACTTACAAGTGTAGCGCACAAACTAAGTTCCAAATAAAATATTACATAATTATTACAGGTTTTATTTAAATATGTAATTCAATAGCAACAATATATATAGAGTATTAATAATAATAATGATATAAAGATTTTCAATTATTAATTATTGAAAAAAAAGACTGTTTTAACTAGCTATTTAATATTGTTCGGAAGGAATGTAGTTCCATCCTACGTATAGCACGCGTGACGCTCCTGAGAAACAGTGTCAAGCGCGCTGTCGGCGGCTCGGCCGCTGAGCCTCGAGCGGTAGTGGGGGAATAGGAGGCGTCGCCTCGGGAATCGGCCCGAAATGTGCAAGTAAATCCCGGCTCTGTGGTAGACGATAAAAATGGTGAGGATGCTGTCCGTTCCTTTTCCAGGGTATTCTCACAACCAGTCGAGATATTCTCAACTTCTTTGTCATAAATCTGAAAATAATTAACTTACTTATAAATGATGAAAAGGGCCAACATATCAAAATGTTCTAACAGTTTCTATGTTTATAATTTTACGTAGTAAAACACCAACAGCGATAATTACCGCGTAAGATGGTGTTGGTATTTTTTGAGAAAATTCGTATACGCATTCGCTTAAAATCGATGTATGTTCTAAAGACGCTGACATTAAAACTCTGAAACCGTTAGGTGATTTAACCTTTGTTGTGCACACCTCTTCGAAATTACGTATTGTGCACAGGGGGTATTTCACACCCCAGTCACTTAAAATGTTCATTACAGACGTACAATTCGTTATTTTGACTCAAACAAAATTGCTGGCTATTGTTCAAAGCTTCCAAAATAAGGTCTAATAGGTTTAATTAATATTTTGCAACATAAAAGAATTATAAATGATATGTTAACTAAAGAAACCGAAAAATGGACTTTTTTCACTAAAAAATGCATAACAAATTCAATTTTTAATATTTTTTAATAATTCTTGCGGGATTACTTTCTTGAAATACTACACTTTAAAGGAAAAATATTAGTTTATAGCGGAGTTGAAAAAAGTAAATTTATTTTGCTATATGAAGTCACGCGTTTTTGGAAGAAATGAGAGTATTGAGTATTATGAGAAATATGGGTTTATTTTCAAAATATAATTAATTACTTAATTAGAAGTTGACGTTCCGAAATTCTGGGGTGTGAAATACCCCATGTGCACAGTACGTTTAATTTCATGAATAATTTAAACTTTTTTTTTTGTCTTTTTTGGCTTATTAGTGCGTAAATAGTGTTAATAATAGTGGGAGAGAGCTTGTTTTTAAAATTAATTAATTAATTATTTAATTAAATAATGTAATTTAAAATAAAAGTTGAAATTATTCATGAAATTATACGTACTGTGCACATGGGGTATTTCACACCCCAGAATTTCGGAACGTCAACTTCTCACCACTGCCAAGAGCAGACTAAAGCCGGGCGGGCAAAACTATGTATAGGATCTTGAAGTGTCATTCCTTGACTACAGGTAGATAGCAGCACAGGTCCCGATTCGCATTGTACGTATTAGAAAAACGCGTTTGAATGTACGCTGGGGTGTATTCCACCCCCGGTGCACAACAAAGGGTAATCTATTAAACATAAAACACATCACACAATTAAAATTAAACACAAAAATTTTATTTTAATTTAATAAATTTATACATAGAGGGGAACTATATATTCTTACACATATATAATTATCTTGGCGTGTTGTAATTCATTAATCAATGCAAATATTATACTTTTGATATGTTCAACATTAATAAATCATAAATAAAAAATGCTTACATGGGAAGTATTTCCGATATTCTCGCGGCACAACATTTTTCCTAATAAATTTCTCGGTGTTTCCACAGACTACACATTGATTAAGTTTCACCTGTGTATAATATTGTCCAACCTCTCCCAATGCTCGGCCAGATGGCTCGAAATTTAATCTCACTGTATATGGATCTGTATCCACAAGTTTTCCTAAATTCTTCGTAATATATCACTCTGCTTTCTTGCGATCGCATGTACACAATATATCTCCATCAGGCGCTTGTAAATAACAATTATGATATAACGGTTTGATTCTTGTAGGTATCGCATTTTCACGATCGTTAATAGTGTTTTTATTTACTACTACTGATTTACTCTTGGTATTTAAAACATTATTGCTAGTAATACTGTCCACACTTGGTGATCGCTGAACCTTGAACCTTAAACACACATACATTTATGTGCATATTTTTCTATTACATGTGTAAAATTTTAAACTATAATTTATATAATTTATAAAGTTTTATACCTCGTACCGACTGTTCTAGCAGGTACACCATAAATTCGCACATTTATATCACTATTAAATATATTATATAAGTACATATTTAATCTCTGCCATAATAAATATTTTTCTTTTTCTTTTTGCCTTATCTGCAAATAAAATTCAGGCACAACTTGAAATTACGTACGATAACCATGTATAAAGAGGAAGTTTTAAACTTCTTACTTTATGATAAATGATAACAGATGCAAGCGCATCACAAGCAGTATACGCAACTTGTTCGTCGGTTAAGGTGCTAGCATCTCAGTCACCACACCTGATTTCTATCATTTTGTCCATCTCAATGAAGATATTCTTCTAAACTCACGGCAGCTAAACTTTTCCGGCTCGGTAGAATAAGACTTTCAGCTAAGGTTCTTAGATCAAGAGTTCCATTAACTCTACATCCATAATCCTTTACAATCTTCTGCCCATCTTCGAACGAGGCAATCCCCACTTTAAGAATGTGCTTACTAGCTAACAATTCCTGAAGGCATAAATGTAATGTTATTAAAATTCAATGTTATGCATAGTTGCGGATAATCTGATCATGAACTATTTGAAACGTTACCTTAAGCTTAGGTGGAATGTATCCAATCTTTCCGATGCAAAACAAAGCAACTACTCCATTGATAGTAGCCAGTTGTAACAGATAGACGAGTCTCTCTTTGACCCATTCGCAATCAAAACCCAGAACACCATCAGACAGATCGCTATCAAAGAAACATATACAATAAATTGGTAACTTTATTGAATAAGAAATCAATAAATAATGTTTCCACTTCTTCTGGGAAGCATATTTTGTAAAGCAAACTTGAGAAACGATCAACATGAAAGCAGAGCGAGTACTGTATTTATAAGCCTAAAGGATTGTGCGAATCAATCCTCCCTGCGGTGTCAATGTGACATGACACGTTAACCTCACTCACTTTGACGCGTGTGATGATGATGACTCGATCGATCTCTCTCGCGAACGCGATTTCTTTAGAAGATATAAATAACCTCACTTTAACTCGTAAGAGACGAGATTAAGCAAGCGAGCAAGCGAGCAAGAGAGAGCGTGAGTTTATTATCACGCACGATATAATTTACTTACGATAGTTTATCACACATTGCACGTTATCACTGCACGAGCCCCGACTGAACGCAAACATAAACATCGAAAGCATCATAACCTCGACGCGGACGGAATATTTCTTGACGACGCGGATGTCTAAAACGGCCCATTATTTTTGTACGATTGACTCGCGAGTCCGGCTCAGCGAGCTTGATCTGCAAGCCGGACTTGAACGTTTTTCACTACACACACACTCTCGAATAGTCCCAAAAATTAGCTCGTCGGACGCCGAACCCGGCTCGTGACATCCCACCCACGAACGAGTAGAAACTGAGCTGAGCCGGACTCGCGACGTGTATGGGCCGCTTTACGGTTATATTTATTATCCAGCCGCGTAGGTTATCTCGCTCCGCGCTGTCACATCACACTCCGTCGGGCCGCGGGGCGCCGGCAGTGCGACTGCACTCAGTACACCAAGTGCACCGCTAGCGACACTTTGTTGCGCTACCGCCGGGCCGCAGGGCGCCAGCAGCGCAACTGCACTCAGTACACCAAGTGCACCGCTGGCGACACTTTGTTGCTCTAAAATGGAAAATAGCGCCATTAACGTCAAGATTGTGAAAGTGACGCGCTACCCCCAGCGCCACGGCGCGCCGTGGCGAGAGTGTGAAAGTGACGACGACGTATCTTAATGTAAAATTTTCAGGTCTGGACTTTTGCATCGCAATATATTTTTTCGTAGGCCACGAAGGGGAAAAATAAAAATACTTTCATTATATAAATTTAGTCCAAGCTTTCCATTGAGCCTAGTTAGAACTTGATCCGTTCACTAGTTATCGAGATCTCAAAATCTCGAGTACTCTCAACATATATATAACTCGTCGCGTCGCGTATATAGAGCCACGGCTGTCTCGCTCCGCGCGTACTTGGCGCGAGACACTACCGTGTCTCTTGATGACACCAGACGAACGAGCGGCTATACGACGAGAATGATACGCGGTAGAAAAAAGGAAAGTGAATCCGAGGGACATGCTTTTCAAGGTCATGCAAAGATCGAACAGACGTAGCGGCACGCGATGTGAAAATTAAATAAGCCCCTAGAGTCAATGGCCGTAAGCATGCCTGAGCGGTAATCTTAACGTTATAGCTGATTAGACGGTTTGCGTTCGCGAAAAATGATCGAGTTTGCGAAGTCCATTCCATCGTACGAAGGCGATAGTGCCAACGACACCTGGGTCGTGTTCAGGGACCCGAAAGAAGCACGCGTACAGTAGAGAGTGTCAAGAAAGAGCATGAGAAAATGATCCAAGGTCACTTAGAGGTCAAAATTGTATAAATGCGTCCTGCGAACGGGCGGACGGCGCGATTGGGTATACGAGCGTTGTGCAGCTCACCGGATTCGCGAGAGCGTCGATCCGATGACCTTCAAATGTGAGACGGGCGAAGACATGCTCAGGGGCCCGGGCGAAACCCCTGTGTACCGTTTATGGTGACTCCGTATGCAAGCAAAGTAAATATTGCACCCCAAATGGCTCAAGGTCATCCGGATTAACCGCGACACCGGCGCAATACCGCCGTATCAAAATTAGATAACCTCGAGTCCTAATTGGTCGAATCATGCCGGGGATAAATTTTGTGTGACAATAATCACAGATTCGTCATGCCGACATACCATTCAACGGCACAAGGATCCGCGTGATTGCGGTCATCCGATGCACGTGTGAATCGACCAATGGGAGCAGCCGGACATTCGCGAGTGAGTTGCGGGCATGCAACTCGCATAATGTAACGCGAAGGTCAAGCCGAGCGGGCAGATAGGGCCAGCGGAGCTATAGTAGTATCGAAAATATTGTCAAGGTCATATCAACATTAACGAAAGTTTCCACAACGCAGGAAACAGACCACTCGTAACGAAAACGAGACTAACAAGCATCGGAAAAACCTGTTTTCGCCAAGTCGGTTGAACAATGGAACAATAGGAGCACAATGGCCGCGCGTGGTAGAGCGAAGAGAATGCGCGTGCTCGACCACTGAGGAATGTGTTGCCGAGCGGACTTTCGAGGAGTTCTTCGACAGACGTCTCACGATCCAGACGTGTACTAAAGACGATCTGAAACAAAGAACAGAAGCCTACCAGCGAACGGTGCGATAACCGCAAAGAGTTAATCAGGGACGCGAGTTCCCGTGTAATATAGTACCGCGAATCGAGTGACAACGAATCGTAACGCGATAATTCGGTTTAGCAACGCGAGAAGTGAGTTACCGAAGATAGTCGTATCGCGAACCAGCAGATTGGCCATCTTGATGAAAAACGGAACATTTTGTAAAACCGACGCGAGTGCAAAATAATAATTCCGCGATAAGCGAAGACAGGGTCGTAACGCGAAATAGCGTGCGCGCCATTAATACGCCGTAGCCACGTGAGGCATACCGAGCGGCCATTTTGTACCACGACGATACCATTCCGTGTGTGATTGATCTGAAACAAATAAATTCAGTGAAATATTAAAAGCAGAGCACAGTGAGTGTTTCTTGTGAAAACAGTTTCCCTGCTTAATTACCTATCCCTACGTATCATCCGACGAGTATCCTGAAAAGCGAGTCCAGCGACGGCCCGGCAGTTCAGCGGCGATTCCTGGCAAGACGTAGACGAGTCCAGCGGGCAGCGAGATCCCTCCGGCATCCAACGTTGAGGAACCTGAAACAGGAAAAGGGAAATTAGGAGCAACCTTAAAAAGGTTTGTGAATTTACGTAACCTTCTCGGTTGATTAAGGTTAAGGTGGTTCATGCAGTACTTGCAAGTCAAATAGGCAACTATTTTTATTAGTGATAAATAAGTGTGATTTTTGTCCGCAAAAATCAGCATATAATTAGATTTATTATTTATGACATCTTTAATGTTATACGACCTCTACGTAATTAAAATATTGAGACGAAAGTCACATCTTTTACTAGAGTTGTGAGCCGTGTAAATATATGTACAACAGCAGCGTGGCAACGTTGCAGTCAGCTGAGTCAGCAGTCTTCGTTGTCGCGATCTACATAACCTGTACGTACAAGCGATACAAGTGTGAAATATGAGCTGGAGCGAGCAGCCTCGACGTAAGGGACGTTTCGAGACGAAACAAAAAATTGAGTGGAAAAACAATGTCGTCGCCCGAGCCAAGCAAAGAAAATTAGCATCTGACGTAAATAAAGTCGAAGGTCAACAAATCGTGAATATCACGTGAGTGGCGGAGGATTTGTGGTGCAAGCCGTGCAATAAAGCACTTCGTTTCGACACATTGAAAGTAAAACCATATGCGGTTTGGCAAGCACCTTCAAAGTGCGGTGTCCAAATTGCACCATGATAAAAACAGTCGATACTTGTAATCGGGCAAAAGATGTCAGCGATAATCGTAAAATGATGTTTGATAATAATTACACGGAAAAAAAAATTTTTACCGCTGCAGCTAATCATGGTTCGCTGAAGTGGTATTTGCTGCTGCAGCAAAAGAATTTGCCACTGTAGCTATTATTTCGCTTTCTTAGCAAAGTAAACTTGTTTGCTATGATCATATCGATCAGAAACTTTAAGTTTGCTATGACAGCTAACAGCTGTGACTAATACAACAAAAGTATGTATAAGTGAATGCGATTCAAGCATCAGAAACTGCAAGTTTGCTATGATAACTAACAGCTGTAACTAACACAGCAAAAGTATGTATAAGTGAGTGTGATTCATGCATGAATCACACTTACTTATACATACTTTTGCTGTGTTAATTACAACTGTTAGCTATTATAGCAAACTTACAGTTTCTGATCAATATGATCATAGTAAACAAGTTAACTTTGCTAAGAAAGCGATATATAATAGTGTCAACAGTGGCAAATTCTTTTGCTGTAGATATGAAGATATAAAGCCATGGCTTTATATATTCCAAGTAATTAATATAGTAGAATTATATCCATTCCTTTTGAGACGTGGCTTTCACACCTCGAATAATTAGAGGAAATCGAAACCTTACGTGCAATATGTTGTACGTATAAGTTGCATATAATAACTCCTGGTCTGCGGATAAATTCCGAAATTCATCAGCAGGATATATATACAGTGTGCGTGCAAAAATTTATAATAAATTGACTTTAAGTAGAATGAAGAAAGTAAATTATAAGGTAAGTAATGTTACGTTACATTATAGCAGTGTTTGTTAAGAAAAATGCGCTATATTTAATGTAATAAAAATATTATGCTTAAGCGACATTATGTATTTTGTGTGTGATGTCCTTAACACGAGGTCCGTCATGATGTTGTTTAATATTCGAGGCTCGCGCAATATATATATTGACAATGAGTAGTGTTTTATTTTATGGTTGTCTTTTTTCGGACTCTTCGCGCCAGTTTCGCGGACGTTGCCGGGCGTGTGGAAGGAGTGACGCACACAAATAGGGAACCGTGCTCTGGAGTGCACACGTACACGATTTCTTCTTTGTGTGCGCTACCCCTTCCACACGCTTGGCAACAAGCGACGTCTAGTCGTCTAGAAACTGTGTCATTTCGGTTGACGGTCGAACTAGCGGTGGCGTCGATGCGATGTGCGTACGGTACGCGTGTTGGTGCGTGTTTGTGCGTGTTAGTGTGTATCGTTGCGTGTGCACCAAAAAGGCTAGAAGCATTAAAATAGTATAAATATATGTGAAATATATATATTTGCTTGGTAACTTATACGTTTTTTCTTTAATATTAATCTTACATTTAGAAATATCATGTCGGCTAATGATAATAATATAAAACGTCTATTAACCGAATGGGGATTCAGCGAAGAGGTAATCGTGAGCTTCGAAGGTATGTTAATTGATATAGTCTTAATACTTATTAAACCTACAATTATCTAAGTTTTCGATCGCACGCATCGTACTTATATATTGTCGTGTGATGTGACTGCTAATTACTGAGAGAAATAGTGTAACGATATCTCAATTACTGTTTCTTCTTTTATACGTGATTTTATGCTTAACGTTACATATGTCATTGTCTGAATAATATTTGTGATAATGTTGGTGTTTTCTCTCAAATAATCAACAATCACGCGATGCACGAATGTAAAGACATACGTTGTGATCGAAACATAAACTATGGAAAATTCCTGACCATCGAAAAATCTCAGTAACGTAGCAAGCATTACAGCTCTTATGGTGATCTGTCTATTACAATCAGATTCGTGAATCAGCGTAGTTTTACTTTTTTTAATTATTACAGTGCTGCTATTTTGCGCAGGTTAATTGATATTATACTTAGAGGTTATGAGATTGTCGAGGTCAATGAACAGAATATTTTAAACATTTTATATAATTCTGAAATTATGTAATGCAATAGGGAAACGACTTATGTTAAAATATTGTTAACAATTGTTACACATTTCTGCAATTTAGAAATTGCTTAATTCAACTGTGTGGGAGCTATCAATATTTTAACATAAGTCGTTTCCCTATTGCATTACATAATTTCAGAATTATATAAAATGTTTAAAATATTCTGTTTATTGACCTCGACAATCTCATAACCTCTAAGTATAATATCAATTAACCTGCGCAAAATAGCAGCACTGTAATAATTAAAAAAAGTAAAACTATGCTGATTCACGAATCTGATTGTAATACACAGATCACCATAAGAGCTGTAATGCTTGCTACGTTACTGAGATTTTTCGATGGTCTGGAATTTTCCACAGTTTATGTTTTGATCACAATTACGTATTGTCTTTACATTCGTGCATTGTGATTGTTGATTATTTGAAAGAAAACACCAACATATTATCACAAATATTATTCAGACAATGGCATATGTAACGTTCTTTAGATATATAACAGACATCCTACTTGATATAATTGATTATTTACAGCTCAAGACATTGAAATAGAGCACTTAGATATTTTAACAGAAGAAGATCTAAAATTATTAATTCCACACATTGGACCCCGACGAAAATTTCAGAGTAAACTGAAGAAATATTTTTGTGAGGTATGTATTTCTTTTTATGTGATTATGTTACATGTTTTTAATATCATATTTTAAAGTAGTTTATTTCTTATTGTGCAGTCACCAGCAGAGGAGGAACAGCAAACACATGTCATTAATACTAATCCTAAAAAGAAGCTAAGATCAGAAATAGAGCTAAATAAAGAAGATGCCACAGAGCAGCAACATGTAAATGAAGAAGCTGTAACAGAGCAGCAACATGTAAATGAAGAAGCTACAACAGAGCAGCAACATGTTAATGAAGAAGCTGCAACAGAGCAGCAACACGTAAATGAAGAAGCTGCAACAGAACAAAATACAGCAATTACAACAGAGCAGGAACCTCTACATGCAGTAATTAATACAGCACAGCAACATTCAAACGCTGTTATTGAGCCGCCACATTTTGTTGATTTAAATGACGATAACAGCTATGTTTTTGAAATATCTCGCTCTGGCACACCTTCAGAATATAGTGGTAAGAATTTATTGAATATTATTAATAATACTTTCTCTTGTAATATAAAATGACTGTATGTTTATATATTTTATTTAAAGTTTTTATTTTTTCATATTTTTCATTTATTTTCTAATTATATGTTCCTCTTTTAGACAGATTATCGACAAATGAGACAACTAAACGTGGAGTAATGCATCATATATACAGTGATAACGATTATGTAAGTTATGATTAAATATCTGCACCAACGATTATTTTTAATAAATGTTGATAAGAAGCATGAATTATTAAGTTCATATTTATTATTAAGTTCATACTTGCCTAATAAAATTATAAATGGCTTAAAGCAGTTGCGATACGATGAGTATACTTTTGTTATTCACTATTTTTACTGTCTTTTTTATTGTTTTACAGAATCTTGAAGCAGTATTGAAAAAATCCGACGATGGCTTATTGTTGCTGCGTTCATATACAAATGAAGGCAGGTTAGATAATGACTTGCGAAATAAGCTGGCAAAAATAATAGTCAGTAACGAATTATCATCTAACATAAATAATAACATCACAAGTAAGAGGGCATCTTTCCTAAGTGATCATATAATAAAGTTATTTCCTACTGAAGAAAAAGCAAGTTTAGTTCTGCAATTAATGTATTACAAATAAATTTATAAAAGTTATATATTTTTTTTATATACATGTATATAAGAAAGAAAATTATATTTTTAGTTGCAGTAAATATATACCTTTTTTCACAAATGTACAGTAAAGAAGATTAACATAATTCAAATAATTTTGAAATGGGGTTTAAAATATTTTATTTATATTAAATAGTAGAAATAAATTACAATTAAAAATATAAATATATTAATATATTAAGTCTTTCTAAATAATCGTGCACTATATCCATATTACAATTTTACTTAAAATTTATAAGGAAATTCAAATTTCATAACATCTTATGTATTATAATAAATAACTACATTTAATTAATTTAAAAATGTGCTATTATTTTTGTTTTATAGAGGCATATAACAATTGATAAATAATCTACATAATACACTGCCAATAACATTATTTTTATTTAATATATTTTATTTTATACAATCGTAATTCTATTATAATAAATAATGCAAATTTCTTGTATAAAATTAATTCATTATCAGTATTTCGTGTTGTAGAGTGTATGGTATATAAAACATAAAAAAGGTCAATCACAAGGTAGAGGTAAAATTCTCACAAAATACTATGCAACACGAAGAAAGCTTATCAAAGTAGGCTTGATTAATTTAAAGGAGGATCAGGCTGAGGCTGAAAGTAAGTTCTGTTCAAATCTGTTTATGTATCATCAAAAGCCAAATGCTTAATGATATTTGTAAGTGCTAATAACAAAATAAGTTCAAGTACTTGCATTTATTTCATATTACTTTTGCATATTTTTTATAGGTGACCTAAGTAGCGATGAAAATGATCTTACTTTACGTTATGAAGAATATTTGTTATGGTTAAAAAATAATTCAAAACCATGGCAGAAAGTCCAGGATTATTGGTCTTTGACTTCCAAGAAAAGAATGAAAACTCTTTTAAATGATAAACAACCTTGCCATGAATACATGTCTCAGTTTCCAGCTCTATCTGATCCCCTAGGTTATTTACTGGTGAGCCTAATAAACTATTTTTCTGTAACTATTGAAAGGCAGAAACTTCTATTTACAATTATTAAGATATGCTGTCTAATTTCTTGCAAAATGTTTTTTAATATTTCTTCTATTGTACTTGTACTATATATACAAAACATACAAAATGATTATTAATAAATACTTTACATATCCAAGAAAATGTTAAACTTTACTACAAAATACAAGGTGTATCCAAAGATAAGATTACTATTGTGGGAAATATCGGTCATTTTAAGCAAAAATGTTTATACGAACGAGTGTCCTATTTCTACAGTTTCCGAGATAGGACACTCCTTTGTATGAACAATTTTCCTTAAAATGACCGATACCATCACTTCCCACAATATTGACTTTACCTTCACATACATATATATGTGTAATGTATTTATAATATATTAATTTTCTGTACTTTTAGTTGGAAATAGATTTTGAAACGTTGCATCCAGGACGCAATTTAAAGCTTTATTTGGCTTGGCCAAAATTATCTGCCTTTATAATTGATAAAGTAAAATCTAAAGCAAAAAAACGTTTGGATGATGTTTCAACGGCAGGTAGGATATTTGATACTCTTTTCCATAATATTGTGACTATTAAAAATAGCTTTAATATAGCTACAATATCTTTGTTATAATTATCTTTGTCTGAATAGATGGTTCCTCAGTTGCAACTTTATCCTTGATACCTCATTTATTTCCCGTGATAACGGTTAAAAAAGGACAGCCGAGAAATTGGAGACCCTCAAGAGAGGAATGTGAGGAAGGCTTTCTTCTACATGTGAGAGTAAGCATTAAAATAAAAACTCATTTTATTTTATATATGTTGTGTATTTTATTATATATATATATATATATATATATATATATATATATATGCAGAATAAAAATTTTATATCAAAATAAAATTATGTAAATCATGCGTATCCTATAAAATTTTTTTTTTTTATAGACAATTGCTGACCTTGAAGCAAAACTACATGACCGAACGGTTAAATTAAATTCATTTGGATTGACTTCGCAACCCATTGCGGTAATAGTTGGGCATACTTTCGATGAAATTACCCAATGTTTTATTGTAATCAATAAGTACCGATATGAAATGGAGACACCATTAAAGGCCGTAGACTTCATCTTGAAGTCTTGTAATGCTTTAAATATCCGATACCCTTTTGAAGTAGGGCAGGCCTTTATGTTTTTGCAAAGAGCTGTGTACGATTTTGAAACTGCATGGGACAGGCAAAAGAATTCCCAGTTTACTGCTTCTGTTGTAGCAACAACTCAGAAATATAAAACACTTTAAAAATATATATTATTCGTTACTAAAAATATCCTGATTGCATCATGCCTATATGCTTTCTATGCAAAGAGACCGCAATCTCTGTAAACGGTCTATTAGTACATTTTAACATTAAACATAATATGGGTTCATTAACAATTTTTAAATGCGGTGAAGATGGATGCAACCGAAAATGGTCTACATGGAATTCTTTGAGGTACCACTTGCTTGGATCTGATCATAATTTTCCTGCTTGGCCTGCTTTGGAGCAACGTGTTTCTAAGGTATTAATCAAACCTACTGACACACAAATTGTTAGTGAACCTATTAACAATGTTAGTATAAATAATAATAATACAATCTCGACAGAATGTAGTAGGGATAATTCTTTATTAGCAATAACTGCTACCGAATTTCAATCTCTTGTAAGAACACATAGTGATGCTTTTGTTGCAAAGTTATATAGTACATCTTCAATTCCGCGAAAACATATCCAATCTATTATTGAGGATAGCTCTACATTTCTTATGAGTGGTCACATTTCTATCTTAAAAGAAAAAGTTCTTTCACATCTTAATGCGGTTGATTGTAACAATGAAACAGTGCAAGATATTACATCAATGTTTTATTGTTTACAAAATCAATTCGATCATCTTAGAAATGAATATCAACGGATAAAATATTTTCAGTCTTGTGGAAACTATATAGCTCCTGTTCAATATTACATAGGTAAAAGAAGAACACGTAAAAAAGTTGGAACATTCATTGCTGAAAAAATTAAAGATGTTTGTGGTTATTTTATTCCTTTAAGGCAATTGTTAAAGAAATTTTTTGAATTGCCTGATGCTTTTACCGCAACAATAAATTATATAAATTTACTTGAAAAATCAGATAATGTTAACAACTTCATTCAATCCGAGCTTTGGCGTCGTAAAAGAGCAACCTTCAACAATAATGATATAGTTTTACCACTCTTTGGATATTATGATGATTGGGAAGTGAACAATCCATTAGGTTCTCATTCCGCTTCTCTTGGAGGAGTATATTTTTATATACCGTGTTTGCCGCCTGAATGTATATCTCGTTTGGAGAATTTCTTTTTAGTTCTTTTGTTCAAATCTCAAGACCGTAAAGAATATGGAAACAAGAAAACATTTGCACCTCTGATTGAGGAACTTAATTATCTAGAACATGTTGGAATAACAATTGATGTAAATGGTAATACTTATAAAATATACTTTGTACTAGGTTTATTACTTGGTGACAACTTAGGTTTTCATGCCATGTGCGGATTTATTGAAAGTTTCCGAGCAAATTATTCATGTAGGTTTTGCAAATTACATCGTAATATTTCTGCAACTACATGTATTGAAGATAAATCAATTCTCAGAACACATGCATCTTATATTTCTGATGTAGCATTACAAAATAGTTCACTCACCGGAATCAAAGAAGAGTGTTTCATGTGCTAGATAATATTTATGTTGACATGATGCATGATGTTGTAGAAGGTATCGCTCACTTCAATATGATTCCAATAATAAGTCATTTTATTGATATTGGTGATTTTACCTTGTCAGGACTCAATTACAGTCTGCAAATGTTTAATTATGGTCTTGATGCACAGAACAAACCACCCTGTATTGCTGATGACTTTGCAACAAAAAGCAAACTGAAAATGACAGACTTAGAAATGGTACTCTTTTGCAGACTTTTCGGAATAATTGCTGGACATCATGTCAAGTCATATGATGATCCATTTTGGATATTATATTTACTCTTAAGAGAAATAATAGAATTTCTGTACAGTAAATCAGTGTCGGTGGAGTCTGCATCTGCATTTAAAATTTTGGTTTTAGAACATCATAAGCAATATATGAAATGTACAAACCAATGTTTGAAACCAAAACATCATAACCTTGTTCATTACGCAAATGTTATGATGCAATCAGGACCAATTGTTTTATTATCTGTAATAAGGCTTGAAGGTTTCCATAAAGCTCTAAAAAAAATTGGTACTGCTATAACGTCGAGACAAAATATTTGTCTTTCCATTGCCACTCGACATCAGCTTTCGTTTTGCTATAGAATTATGGCACAAAAAAGCATTATTCCTAGTATTGAAGTTGGGTCAGGAAAATTTTTTATTATTACTAAACATGATTATTTTCATCTTTTTTCGTCATCATTACCTAATGATATAATTTCTAATCCATGTTGTTTTATTGCCAATTGGGTTAATTATAAAAGTACTAAATATGAACCTAAAATGGTGTTGGTTTATGGAATAGACAAAAGTTCTTGTCCTATTTTTGTAGAAATTCAACTTATTATTATTAATCAGAATATCCCAGTTTTTATTTGTTCTTCTTTAATAAATATAGGTCTTAATTATAACATTGGCGGCTTTGAAGTGAAACAAAGTACAAAGTGGCTGTCGGTGAAATATGATGATTTATTTGACTCTTTTCCTTTATTTGTTTATACGGCAGGTAATGGTGAGAAATATGTTATTTTACACCATCCTGTTTAACGTCATATTTCATAAGAAACCAAAGAAAGAACAGCTATAATATCTTTTTTGCGTTTTAATATTTGTGCGCTTATTGTATTAACTTGCAACCGGAAATATAAGTATAGGATATACATTATTTTTATTAAATTATGTAAAGAAATGAAATTTTGAGTTAACAGCGATAGTTACGGTTTAGAAAATAAGCTACATTATAAGTTATATTAAAGTAAGCTCTATATATGTATCATAATATGTTTTTCATAATTAAATTATGAAAAAAATAAAATTTATAGTTGCGATAATGCGGTACTTGCGGTTGAAAGTAAGCTATGTTATAAGTTGTAGTAATGTTAGCTATATATATATATATATATATATGTATAAGTATGCTTTGCGTTACGAGTAGATATATAATATAATATACATTTGCATTATATATACATTATATTTTACTTTCATGAAACAAAATATAACCATGTGTTTTTTATATCTAATGTTTACAGTTTTATTTACTCCTACATATAGGGTAAACTCGAGTGAGATGGTCAGAGAGGAGAGATGGTCCATCCATGTTGTTTATTTGATACTAGATGGTGAGCTAGATACAGAAAACATGGGTTGGCCATCTCTCCTCTATGGCTATCTCACTCGAATTTACCTTATTTTACTATAATTTTTGTAAATTGCAATAGAACTAACCTAGTAAACTGAAGTAACTGTCATAGACACAATTTTAGCTGTGGATCAAAGCTCAGATTTGCAGCGGCACCTAAAATATTATCAGACACATCTAAATTTGTGTCTCCTACATGTAATGTATGTGCTAATCGTTGCAACGCGTTCTAGTATAGTTATTCATTAAAGTGTCTGCCGTAGCTAAATTTTTGTGACCCTTACCTTGCAGCCGGATGAGGCTGCAGCGGTGCCGCCAGAGACCGGGCCGGAGGTAGGTGAGACCGAGTAAGTCTCCAGGCAACTCAGCGTACATTTCCTCGCGTTTCCGTTCCTTTCTTTTGTCGCGTAGGGGCATAAGACCCGTTATTTATTTTTCGTCGTTACATACGCGTTTATAATATTAATATCGTTAGAGATTAAGTTGCGCACCGAGACGCCTCGACCACACGAGCGTCCGTATTAAGTATTACATATAATATAGCGACAGTAGACATAGAGTCTAACACGCCAAGCGTGGCGTATAGCGGTACAGTTTGATGCCGGACACCGCGTCCGACACCATTGATATTATTGCATAACTTTCTTTTGGTTTTCCCCAAATTAATTTGATTTCTTTTCATTTCGTTCGATTCATATAAGTATGAATAGCGCGTAAACGCGTGCATTAGGGGAATAACCCGTGATTCAGCGTTAAACAAGTATCAGCGTATATCCTAATCGCGCTTCCGACCAAGTGCGACGCTTGGACGGAGAAAACGCTCTGTTGATATGATACGGTGAAATAAACGATACCAACGCGTTCTTTGGACGTCAATTAAGACAGTGATAAGGGTCAATTAAAATTTCGATCGGCCAATAGCTAGATCTTTGTTCAGACGTCGTACGGACGAACGGCCAACGGCGATGGCCTATTAGGGTCCCAAATAGGGTATATACCGAGTTTCACCCTAATCCGACCGTGACATAGCCAACTTCCGGTACGGACATCTTCTTCTGGAACAAACAACAGGGATCGACTAATTGGCTCCCTGGGAACCCAGCGGACCGACTCCCGTCGTCCTCCGGACTCTGTACAAGGAAGTCGACCTGGGGATCATCCACGAGGAAAACACCTATATAGGGGTGATCGCGAGGCCCTAGCGAGAACATCCGTCAAGGTCCCGCTCGAATCCGATCGTCGAGTGGTTAGATCGTTGTTCAAAATGTATTTCGAGAAATAAAGACTTCGAACGTTCCTATTAGATCGTAAATAGCGTTAATATAGCGTTCCCGTTGAAGCCGCATCGTTCAAAGGCTAACTTCCGGTTCGAGCGTCATCATCGGGAAAACGCGTCATTTCCCGTGATATTAGTTAATAAGGATCACCCATACTAAAGAGCGATCGTTGTACATCCCTAAATAACGAAATTACATTGTACCTGTAAAATCATGCATACTTCTGTTACATGTCATATGTAAATCTTCAAATATATATATATTCGAAGATAGTTTCCAGCATTTGCGAGGATATAAGAGACAGTCGTGCGAAATTCCGACGTGTTTGTCGGACTTATCGATTTCCTGCGTAGCAACGATCAGGCGATATGACGTCATCATCACTCGAGACAAACAAGAGTGGGGGTACCGCGTAGGATGGGGATGTGCGACGCAGCGAGCGAGCGCTCATGGTTAGTCCGCCGGGAGAGCTCGAAGAGATAACACACTTAACACGTTATAGAAGTTCTCTATACAACCGGGGAGACCCGCGTACGGAGCGATATCCGGGAGTTCGCGAATTACTTGAGTTTCGCGATACTCAATCCCTGTGCACGATATACGTGTAACAGTGGTTAGTCCGCCGGGAGAGCTCGAATAGCTAACACGTTTTGACACGTCTCGAAGTTCTCGATACAACCGGGGAGACCCGCGTACGGAGCGATATCCGGTATAACGCGAATATAATATATTACGCGATAAGTAAAGATAGTGCGATATATACGCATATCGTTAAGAGCAGTCGTCCGGGAGATCTCAGAGAGACAACACAATACACGAAACTGTCTAGTATTCGCGAACGTTCTCGAACGAGAGAATCTCTTATACAACCGGCGAGGCCCGCGTACGGAGCGATATCCGGAAATATCACGTATCGTTGATAAGTGCGTGCGACTTATGCAAATAGTGCGAACATTTACATCCGTGTAAGAAACAAAGGACAATCACGCGGGAGAATACGTTGTATTCTCACAACGACCGGTGACACCCATGTTGTGGACGGAATTTCGTGATTATTCGAAAAATTGTCAATTTTACACGCGACACGCGAACATTGTGATATACGATAGCGGTGATACACCACGAGTGACTGTAAATCATCGTTGATCGAACTGAATGACTATTTATTCTGAATTTATTGAATAAATACATTGTTATACAAAAGTGATATCAGTGTCTGAAATCATTCGACGATATCCTGTGACCTGTCCTGAGTCACCTTCTAAGCGGTAGATACATGCGAGATCACCGTTCCTACCACAGAATTAAGTGCGAGTAAATGCACATTAATTAAGTTATACGTATACGGTATACGATACTTACCTGAGATTCTGCGACGATCCTGATGGTGGGTACATCCGTGACGATCCAGTGGTCCTGAGCATCGTTGGTGGTAAGCGGCTTCTACGAAGGAGGTCCATCCATGTGAGACGATACGCCGAGCGGCCCACAGCAGCAGTCCGGAACACCTGAAACAAAGAAAAAGGGGAATTAGTCGACAGATACGGTTAGTAGTATACTTACCTTTCTCGGTTTAACGGGTAAAATCGAGTGGCGACCGTGTTTCACGAATTTTCAAGATTTTCGGAAGATTAAATGAATGAGTCGTATCACGCGTAGCTTCCCGTGCCCGGTTACAACCTAACGTCTACATAACGTCTACAGCTAAATAAAAATGGCAACGCTGCTAAACTTTTATCTCTCCATATGTTACAACTAAAATTTAGCTACCGCATACAAATTCTTGCTGCCGCAGCTAATCTTTTTTTTCCGTGTACAAAGGAGCTATAGGTAGGTAAATATTGTCAGGTCCAATATGATTGTCTTTCGACAAATTTATAATATACAATATTTTAGGAGTCATCGATGGAGGCATTGGTGTAACGCAGTTGAACACTTTCCTGTCAACCATGAACATTCCATCAGTCCATTCTAAGTTATTAAAGCGTTACCAACATTTAGTTGGGGTCGCTATCGAAGCAACTGCTAAGGAGAGTTGTGCCGAGGCAATAAAAATAGAAAAAGAGTTTTCTATTGCTGCAAACACGCAAGCTATAGTGTTATATGACTGACATCTATCCCTGTCATGCAACGCATGCAATTAAAAAGAGAAACGTTAATTCTAGATCGAGGCAACCACGAAGTGACGATCCTGTAACGATAGCAGCTTTCTACGATGCTGCCTGGCCAAAGCGTGGAAATGGTCACTCATATGATAGTTTAGCAGGTATTTCTGATATTTCAGTTGAAAATGATTGAAACGCAGGCTAGACGCGTAATAGTGTACATACACCTACGATCATATATAACTTATATACACAACTATACAGGGTGTTACTAAAAAAACCGGACACTAACTGCATAGCGGTATTCCTTGTCAAAAACTAAGTCGAAAAGTCCTGAACCACTTTTTTCTATAATGCTTAATAAAGCCGTAATCATTGAGTAAAGTCAGTCCAACCAGCGCTGTTCTTTAGCCGGGCGCACGTCGGTGAGCCGCGCGCCTGATAGTGTGCGTGAGCGCTCCGCCGCGCGCGGCGGCACGGCACGGCCGTAGCGGCCGCGCTGTACCTTCGCGCGCGTCGCGTGCAATATTCTTACGCATTGTAATAATAGAAATAATTATTTCTTGCACTAACAATTACTTGTTGCTCCTGTCAGAAGTACCTCCTTGCAGAAAATTTTGATAACGGATAGAACTTTCGCCAAGACATAACCCTTATTAACATATGAAAATTTAAACCAATAAAAAAAATTACACTGTATTTTACAATACAAAATTTTACAATACAAAAATTATTTTTTAAACAATCCGTTTCGTTAGATATCTTATCGTTAACTAATTAAATTAAATTGTAAGACATAGCACTTATTAAATCTTTCTACGAGTTTTGCCCAGTTACTCAGAAGTAATAAATTTTTTGGGAGGAACTTACTGTAATAATTAGGTGTTTAAATAATCTCGTACTTAAAGAAAATACATTAAAAAGTATTAAAAAATAAAAAACATTTCTTTTTTTATGAGAAAATGATTTATCCTAAGTCATGAATAACGCTGACTGCTAGGAAGAGACGATCACGAAAATAATATAATGCAAAGCGAATATTACCGGCTTAATAAAATCGATTTAAGTAACGAACTCCGGAAATACGGTCTAGACACCGAAGGCAGCATCGACGTACTCCGACAAAGATTACGCCAATATTTTAACGAACACCCCAAGATGTTCGCGAATACCGCGTCAAACGAAGCTCTCCTCGGGTCCGCGCCCGCGATCACTGTAATACCCGCAACACCGTTAGAAAACGCGCCTGTAATAGAATCCGCCCCCGCGTCAACGCACATCATGAATCAAATGCGTAAGTGGGGCTTACATTTTGACGGAAAAGACCCGTGGGCTTTCCTGGAACGTATCGACGAGTTAAGGGCCGCGTACGAATTCTCCGACGTACACTGGCTACGAGGCCTACCCGAATTCTATAAATTAAGCGCCGCCTACTTATACGCGCTACTTGTCTTCTCGCGCCGCCCCACGCGGGCCATCGACCGCGCTACTTTCACTTTTCGCGACGCCCCACGCGGGCCATCGACCGCGCCCATCGACCGCGATACACAAAGCGTCCCGTCAACTACCGCCGTAGGCCGATCCCGCGAATCCGGGAAACTATCGCGCATCGCCTTGCGATCACCTCACGCGCAAATTATAAAGCGAACTCACACTTGTAACAACAACGCGACATTTCTATAAATTGTAAAAGCGATACCGAGGCTGTCGCCTCATTTCAATATTGTAAATCCAACCATCTCAGAGTTTATAATAAACTTTCAGTAAATTATAAGATACCGTTAACTCGTCTCTTCCTCCGCGCCTCTTTCTCGACCCTGACCAGCCGCGAGCTAAGATCCGAGCATCGGGAAACAGGTTGTTTTATCTGAACGCTGTTCAGATGTACAATCTTTTTGAAACATGAGGTAAATAAGAGTAAAACGCCGAGCAAACAATATTAATTCTTTTTATTTCTTTTTTTTTTAAACAATCCGTTTCGTTAGTTATCTTATCGTTAACTTAAATTAAATTATAAGACAAAGCATTTATTAAATCTTTCTACGAGTTTTGCCCAGTTACTCAGAAGTAATAAATTTTTTGGGAGAAACTTACTCTAATAATTAGATGTTTAAATAATCTTGTACTTAAAGAAAATACATTAAAAACTATTAAAAAATAAAAAAACATTTCTTCTTTTATGAGAAAATGATTTATCCTAAGTCATGAATAACGCTGTTCAGATGTACAATCTTTTTGAAACATGAGGTAAATAAGAGTAAAACGCCGAGCGAACAATATTAATTCTTATAGCGAATAATAAATAATAACACGTTTAATAACTTAACAAAATACAATACAAACGTTTCTGTTTTAGTTTAGACCCTTTTGTGTGTAACATTTCGCAATAATTTTAAATCTAATCGTCAATAACGCATAAATAAAAGTGAACTGTTATTGTATTCGTAAAACATTGGTCAGCGGTAAAGTTGTTAGAAAAGTTAAAGGTTGAATATAAGGTAAATCACTAACTGCTGCCATTTAAATAAAATAATATCACAAAAATTAGCTACAATTCGTATAAGTTTTTTCATGACGATGTGAATTTACTTGCCAGACAGTGTTGTATCAATCTCGTGATAATTTACCGTGTCTGGTTTCAGTAATGAAACAATGCTTATTATATGAGTTAAAATCAATGCACGGATTGAAGACTTAGGCTCAAGCGCCAGGTGAAATAAATACATACAAATGTCATAAAGTATCATATAACGAAATAACACTAGTAAATAAAAAAATCTGTCTAATGATTATTCTCCTATTGTCGAGAGATTTCCACACAATTGACATCTGTAGCCTGTTTTATTTATTAACTCATTTTATTTATATACGAGTGTTACTTTGTTATATGATGCTTCATGATATTTCTCTGTACTCATTTCACCTTACGCTTAAGTCTAGGCCTTCAGTCTGTACGCTGACATTAACTCATAAGCATTGTTTCGTTATTGAAACCAGACGGTAGATCATCATGACATTGATATTACACTGTCTGGTAAGTAAATTTTACATCTTTATAAAGAAACATACGAATTGCAGCTAACTTTTCAAATTTATTTTATTTAAAAGGCAGAATTTATTTTATGTTTAATCTCTTATAACAACTTTACCGCCGAGCTCCAATGTTTTTTGAATATGACAACATTTCTCATTTATTTATGCGTTATGGATGATTAGATTTAAGAAATTATTGCGAAATATTACACCGAAGAAAGTCTAAACTAAGATCAAAACATTTGTAATGTATTTTAAGTTATTGAATATTGCGTTATTATTTATTATTCGCTTTAAGATCGGCGTTTTGTTTTTATTTGCCTTAAGTTTCAAAAATATTTATCCCCTTTTTATAATATTAAACAAAATATTCTGTTTAATATTTTGCAGAACGTAAGGAAGGAATGTAGGGAACGTAGGGAAGGAATGTTTCATTTATTTTTGCGAACAAGAAGTTTCCTGACGTTTTGAAATATTAGTAGCCCTGATAAGGACTGTTTTGCTGTAAACTGCTAGCTTTGAAAAGAGCCGTTGTTTAGTCCTGCATTTGAGGGTTATAAGATCAAGCGGTCAATAGTTTATGAGGGTTTTAGGGCCAAACAGCTTAATTAAAGATCCCAATTTGTTTTCCCAAGCCTTAACTGACTCGGCATCCAGCTTCTGAACGGTCATGAAAATGAGAAAGTCATCCCACGTTTTCACTGGACGTTGTAATGTTTCTAATGTTCGGTAGATTTGAAGAACAGTAGTGTACAGGTGTTCCAATTCACTAGCAGACTCCCTTATTACCTGTGTGAGATTGACCAAAGATTGCAAGGCAGTGTTAACCTGAAGTTTGTGACCGTCAGGAGTGATTGCCAGTTTTCGTCGATTAAGAAAATTTAATTTGGTTATTTATACACTGGCGAAGTAAATGTATCTTATCGTTGAATATACACCGTCGACGTAAAATATCGGTGTTCCATCTTATGATTGTTTAGATGTACTATTGCGATAAATATTGCCACATGCCCCGGTAGTCGAATTGGTTAAGACACCCGAACGGAATGCGGGAGATTCCAGGTTTGAACCCTGGCTGGGGTAATATTTTTCGCAATAAGTTTTTACAGTGATTTTAATATTAAATCGATATCGATTTAATTAGGGAAGGGAGAGGGAATTTTTCCATCTTAATTTAAGGTGCTTAAATTTAAGCGTTTCGATAGAAGGATCGGATTCTCGGTCTACTTATAGTATCCTGACGATTGTGACCGTCAGGAGTGCCAGCTTCGTCGATTAAGAAATTTAATTTGATTATTTATACACTGGCAAAGTTAATGTATCTCATCGTATTATTATTATATTATTATTTTATTATTACTGTATATAACTCTATTGCAATTATATTACTATTACTGTCGTTACCATTGTTACTATTATTAATATTAAACTTTTCCCTTATTTCTCCCAATTACTGCCAATCCGTCTTCCTAGAGTAACGCTATATATGAATCGGCGTGACTTGCATGCACAATTGGACAGCCAAGTTGTATAGGCATATATTGAATCTGCAATAAATAAGAAATGTAATAAAAGTTAATATTGAATAAAAATGTAAACGTTTTTATTTAGCGATAAAATTAACGAAGAAATAAATGCATAAGTAAAAGAAACAACATAAAAATATCATTTACTTTGCCTTTACATTTGCGAAATTTATATTCAATGAAATATATATAAAATATTCAAATTTGCAATAAATCAAATCGCATAAACAGACAATTGTAAATTAATAAATATGTTGAGTGTTCTATTCCCAGGGTTAATAAGCATACTTGTTCAATGTCTTGCAAAAGAAGCACTCCCATTTCAGTAACTTGCACAATGTATCGGTTAGCACCAAAAGTGCAGGCAAATACTGTATTCCTCTGTATACTAAATCCAATGTGATCTACCTTACCAATCTCTTGACCGGTTTCCACAAAATCTGTGAATAAATTATATTACAAATCAAGTATTAATTATCATCTAAGATATATAAAGTAACACTTCAATATTATATTAAAAGTATTATTATATCATAGTTATGTCTTAATTATTCTTAATTGAAATATCAAACAAGCGTGGAATCCTTCTGTTTCTGTCTTGATTTTATCGTTATTTAATGTATCAACGACAATCCACATGTTTTTACAGCCAGGCAATTCAAATGTTGTCACAATCTATTTTTATTTAAAAGATTTATATTAGAACAACCCAAATTTATAAATTAATATATGGACATCACAAGTCATATACAACAAATAATAAATTAATAATGTGATTAATAATAATAAATAAATAATTAATAAATAATAATGAATCATATATGTATAATATACAATAAATACTACTTATTTTGTGGAAGACCACCGGCCGACTAATAAATTTGGCACTTTGTACATCTTGGTTCGTCTGCTCTTACAGCGTGTCACTGCGCATCGGTGCTCATCCACTTCCAAATAAGATGCGTTCCAAAACTCATCCTGACCAATGCGGACAACCTTTCTGTCCCAAACTGTACAATACGTCGACGATTGTCGTATCGTTCAATTAACAATTTCCATGCTTCCCTATAATTCTCTGTTGTAATCTCAAATGCCTTTATAACCTCGGCGGCTTCACCTTTGAGTGACGATTTTAAGTAATGAAATTTATGAATTTCAGAAAGGTCTGAATTAGAGTTAATTAATTTTTCAAATGTATCGTAAAAAGTATACCAATCTTCGCATTTTCCAGAGAAAGACGGTAATTCGATTTTAGGCAAACGAAGCTGTGTCGATATGGTAGAATTGTTACGAGATTGCGTTGCGGAATTCTGAGGTGTGGCATTCCCCGAATTTTCGCGAAAGTCGAGTGCGTGAAGCATTTGTTCAACACGAGCTACGAGATTGAAGTATGGTGCTTCAAAACTAACACGCTCATCGGAATGTTGCTTATGCAATGCCGCTTCGTCCCCATCACCTTGGTCAGCGGTGTCTAGAGCTTCGATTCGCGTCTGCACTTCGTCGTATTGATCCCATAATGACGATAACCTTTTCATACGTTCCGTCAAATCGAAACGCGACAATTGAGCGGGATTTGCGAGTTCTACAAAATTTTTTATTCGCGTGGCCATAGACTTGATGGTTTTGCGTCTGCTCTTAGCTTCGACTCAGGGTTGGGAAAGTTACTTTGTAAAAGTATTTATAAGTTACAGTTACAGTTCTTTTCACTGAAAAAGTAACTAGTTACAGTTACAGTTACTTAAAAAGTAACTGTATAGTTACTTTTCAGTTACTTTTTTGCAATAATTGTGTACTACTATTTTAAATATAAGAATCTTATATATTTCAAACTCTTTACTTAAACTATTTATTATGTGTACTACATACTAACATACTTAATTATGTTATTTTACAATATATGTTTTGATGTTTTAATTTTTCAATATAATGTTTAAGTTTAAATATAGATAAAACATAATATAATTACGTTTTTTAAAAATTTTTAAAAGAATTGGTATTCAATTATATCATCGTGAAGGTGTCCTCTTTGTGGCGTTATTACAGAACCACCGACGCTGAACATTCGTTTAACGGATGCACTACTCGGAAGTGCCGTGTTATATTTGATAAAAAGTTTTTTAATTGCGGTGTAGTCATTTAACATATTAACGTTGCAATTATTCGATTTTAAGAATCGATACAATTTTTCTTGTGCGGACTCAACTTCTATTTGTTGATTGAAATCAAAAAATTCATCGTGATCGAGATTTTCACTATGATTTGGGAAGCTCTCAATAGAACGAATTCCTAATAAGTCTTCTAAATAACTTTTAGCAAGTTTCTTTTCTTCTCCATTTACCCAATTCAACTTAAATTTTGGGTGCAAACAACTTGCGATGATTAACTCTTTTTTCTCAAATAATGTGGAAAATCTAAAATTATATATTTAAAATAAATAAAAAATATTGGTTTTTATTAAAAAATTAAAAATAAACATATTAATTAAATTAACAAATTACCTTTTATCTAAGCCTTGTTGAATAGCTATGATTAGAGACTGGCAATGTCCACTGTTGTTGAGTTTTTCTAACTTTTCTTGTAAGGTTTTCAAAACTGGTAAGATATAGCCCATATACATCCCTGACTCACCTTGTAATATATCTAAGGCTTGCGCCAAAGGTTTCATTACCTATTAATCAATAATCATTAATCCAAACGAAGAAAATGAGAGGTATATTCAAATTCACTAAATGTATACATGTTACAATCTTTCTAGAGGCGTACCTGACAATATTCATCTATGAATTTAATTTTGTTTTCTGTTAGTCTTTGCAAATTGCAATGATCCAGACATTGATTAATATTTTCAGAATCACTTTTCAAAAGTGTTACCAATTGCAGCATACAATCAAAAGTTGAATTCCATCTATTAAAATAAAAGATAAAGATATAGGAAATTATCATCATTCTAGAAAAAAATATCTACTTATATTTGTATGCCGAGCTGAATAAAAACGCAATGAGAAATAAAAAAATCAATGTTTTGACTAATGTAATTAATATTGAAAGATAGTAAATATGTAACTTATTTAGTCGTAGGATTGATAATGATAACAGTTGTAATTTCTTTTTGTACCATTGTGTCAAAAGGATAATATCTGCGGTATGTATATACAAACCAGCAAACCAAGTAAAGTAACTCACATATAAACACCGCAAATATTATCTTCTCAACATTGGTCTTAAAAAAAACTGGTAAATATGCAGAATAGTGGCCTCCTCACCGATTTCGTTGAACTTAGGCTTAATCGACGCGTTTTTGCGTGAAACGAAAGAATCTGGCAGAAAAAAGTGTCGCTCTGCCCCGCGAAGCGAGATATTAACAGTTAAAGTTGACGACTATCAGGTTATGAGACCTGTCATACCGACGAGATGTAGCGACTATTAACCATGCCCTCGGCCACTTGCGCATGCTCTGTTAGCTCTGTGGCCACATGCGCATGCTCCGTGGCCGCACGCGCATGCAAAAGTGCGCGAATTTAAAACCTATGTATACTTATAATGCATATCGCTTGACTTTCGATGATGAATATGTCGCAGTCACATGGTGTACAAGCAACGGCAGGAATGGTGTCTCGCGACGCGCGCGCGCGCGCGTCACGTATACATGCACAAAGCACGTAATTAAAAATTGTTTACGAAAATAAATCCACACATCTTGGAAAGAATGTCTCCCGCAAAACCATCTAGTAATTTATATATTTTTTCAAATATAACATCTATATTTTAACATTTTAGAGATAATAAATTTTCTCGCTAATATATATAAGATAATAATAAGTTAACATTAGAGATAGTAAGTTCTAGTAACTCATTCTGTTCCATTATCATTCATTTTGATTATAATAAAAAAGTTATTAATTTCGCAATGATAAATAAATCAATATTGTAAATAATCAGAACGAGCGTGCACTTTTCTTATGGAAGTTATACTATATTTATATAATATAATTAAATCATTCAGAAAAAAATTCATGTTATTCATTAATTTTATTGTTTATTATATTTCGCCTCTATATTTGATATAATAATTAATAAAATTAATGCCGGCGCTCGGTGCACGCCAGACACCACTAAGCGATATCAGTATCACATCTTGTAACGCTCTTTCTCTCTATTGTCCGACTCGCGCTAAGGATGCAAAATTGGAGTATCCCCCACTAATTTTCCCCTCCCGCTCGGCTCCGCGATCCAAATCACACGTACGATACGTGCTATGTGTGTATGTGTGACGCGCGCGCGCGCGCGCGTGGCGAGACACCATTCCTGCCGTTGCTTGTACATACACACACACATACACACGCGGGACGGGGTGCAAGAGTGGGCTTTCGCCCCCCCCCCCTCCCGCACCCCCTCCGCCGATAAGCAGGGTGGACCTCGCTTTACAACTTAGCATAAGTTAGTGACGCGCTTTACAAGTATGCGCTTTGTAAGTTGAAGCACATTCAAAGCACATACTTGTAAAGCGCGCCACTAACCTATAGGTTTGTGACGCGCTTTATAAGTATGCGCTTTGTAAGTTGAAGCACATACAAAGCAAATACTTGTAAAGCGCGTCACTAACCTATGCTAATTGTAAGTTGTAAAGCGAGGTCCACCCTGCCTACCGGCGGAGGGGGTGCGGGAGGGGGGGGGGCGAAGGCCCCCTTGCACCCTTCGTGTGTGTGTGTGTGTGTACACCATGTGGCTGCGACATATTCATCATCGAAAGTCAAGCAATATGAATTATAAGTATACATACATAGGTTTTCAATTCGCGCACTTTTGCATACGCGTGCGGCTACGGAGCATGCGCATGTGGCCGTAGGGCATGTTCGTGGTCGCTACCAGTCGCTACATCGCGTCGGTATGACAGGTTTTATAACCTGATAGTCGTCAACTTTAACCGTTAATATCTCGCTTTGCGAGGCAGAGCGACACTTTTTTCTGCCAGATTCTTTCGTTTCACGCAAAAACGCGTCGATTAAGCTTAAGTTCAACGAAATCGGTAAGGAGGCCACTATTCTGCATATTTACCAAAAAACGTTACCGACTATCACCAACTCGAGGATCAAATAAGTCTTACATTTATTATTCTGCAATAAGAAATCTTTTTACCTGGTAATAACGGGAGTTTTTAAATAGACACCAGAAATTTCTTTTATTTTATCAGCTACTTGTGTAGACTGATTCTGTTTATTCCATAGTTTTGTTAGTTTAGCAAATGTCAATCTGTATAGTTTCTTGTATAAAACGTCACTATCTAATACTTTCTCGGAATCTTTCACCGCGACAAGACTCAAAGTGTGACTCACACATCTATGATGTGGCGGAAGAGTAAGCGAATTGTCTGCATCTACTATATCTTCTACATCGTCCATAATTACAAGGTCACTTAAATTGTGAAATTCTATAGTAGTAGGTGTCTCATCCTCATCTTTTTCAAAAGTTCTAAAAGAAATATAAATTTCATTCATAAATTATATTAAAATATTTTATATGTTAATTATTCTTTGTTTTATATGTAAATTTTATTATATTAATATAAAGTTATAAAGATTTACATTAGCAGTGTAAAAAATAAAAAAGTAAGCAAAGTATGTAGGTATATTTTTAAAACATAAACTCTTACCGAAAGGCTTTAACAAAGTTGGATCCGTTATCGGTTGTTGTACAGCATACTTTATTTTGGATGTGATATTCGAGAAAGACTGAGTTAATTGCTTGAGCTAAAACGTCGTATGTATGCTTTCCTTTCATCCTACGGCAAGCCAGTGCAACCGATTCCCTCTCTAAGGTTTGGGGATTCACCCAATGAATAGTTATTCCTAAGTAACTCCTACAAATTTAGATTTTATTTTATAAAACATGAAAAAATTACAATTTAGAGGAAAAATAAAAATATAAAATATTAAAATAACATCACTAACCTTTTTGATTTGCTCCACAAATCTGCCGTCGTCGCAACTAGTTCTATTTCTGTAAACTTTTTTTCAAAGGCAGCTTTCATTTTAAGATATGTTTTACAAACATTGTCTCTTAATGTTTTTCTACACATTATACGGATATGTGAAGGAATTCCAATTCTGAGCAAATTAACAAATGCTGGACTATCTACAGTGGAAAGAGGTTGAATGTCTTCAATAATAAAGCGTAGTATAGCTTTATCTAATACTTTTTGAGTAACTGCTGTGCTCCCAGAGCCCCATCTTTCCAGTATTTGACATTTGTTTGGAACAATATTATTTAGAGGAGCTTCATTCTGGCGTTTATTTGATAACTTTGCCTTATCTATGTTCTTCAATACATGTGAATGTTTCGCCTATTAATTTTATACACACATATGCATACACACACACACACATGGAGAGAGAGAGAGAGAGAGAGATAGAGAGAGATAGAGAGAGAGAGAGAGAGAGAGAGAGAGAGAGAGAGAGAGAGAGAGCGAGAAGGGGAAAAGAGATAGAATATAGAATCATAAAATTAAGTAAATAACATATCAATATATAATACAGATATTCTTGATATTTTAAATATGTACATGGATAATATCATACTGAATAGAGAAATAATAACATATAGAAAAAACTTTTTGACAAGTAAAAAGAATTTTTACAAAATATCTCACGAGAAAGGTTGAAATTTGTAAAACTAGTATTAACATTTGTTTATATTAAAAATAGAGAATTTTCACGCACGTTTTTTCTCAATTTAGACAATTAGAAATTAGAAATTATTTATATAAAAAAATAGTAATTTAGACAATTTTTAATTGTCTAAGTTGAAAAATGCCGTTAGTGCATTCAAGCCATGCGCCATGCCATACTTTTGATACCTACTGTTTTGTGCATATTAGATATTAGATTCAAGGTTAAATGTCTCACATAATATGTACGTTTGAAAATCTAAAAGTTTAATTTAAAAAATTAAAAAATAAAAATATAGTTTCTTAATATTTTACTGTTTAATTTTATTAAATATTATATTATATATATTGGTTTTTATGTGAAAAAACTATTTATTCAGTTTTATATAAAATAAGAAATTTATGGGTTATCATATTTGATATTCATATTCCTTATATTGTATACGAGTATATTAATTTGTACAGATTATATTAGATAATTAGATTCATTAATTTAAAATATAAATAAGCGAATAATTTGAGTATACAAGACCTTACAAAACCAACATTACACAGTGAACAGATTATTATTCGTTTATTATTTATTATCACATTTTTTTCAATTTATATTTAATTTTTAAGACTACTAGAATAACAATTATATTAAAAATGAGATAATTTCATACGATAACCCATAAGTACCAAAAATAATCTTAACTTTACGCCAAAAATAAGAATTTGGTAATTATGCATAAAAGGGGCATCCTCTCCGATTTGTTTGTTATTTTAGTATGTTGTTGGGGATGTCTTCCCGAGTCATTTCATATATATATATATAAGGGTCGGACTCAAATAGCTTCGGAGATACAAGCTGAGAAAGGAGGTATTTATGCATAAAAGCGACTCCCTCTCCGATCTGGTTTATTTTTTAATATGTTGTTGTGGATGTTTTCCCAAGTCATTTCATATATATATACAAGGGCCGGACTTAAATAGTTTCGGAAATACAGGCTGAGAAAAGATAAAAATAATAAATACAAAAATAAACGTTTAATGATAATTTATTGAATACTATCATTAGGAATCTGAAGGATTTCAACCAAGTGTGTGCTTTGTATGTGCTTCAACTTAGAAAGCACATATTTGTTAAAGCAGAGAACAGGTGGTATATGAAAAGTACATATTTATATGTACGAGGAATAGTTGGTATATAAATACCCATCCCTGCATGCGGAGAAGTGCGGCAGTCCCTGTGTAGTACAGCCTGTTTGTTTATGTTTTCAAAGTGGCTCTATTGGTTTGTTTTCGCTCGGATTACCGCATTCTTTGATGCAATGGCTGAAATCTTTCAGATTCCTAATGATAGTGTTGAATAAATCATCATTAAACGTTTATTTTTGTATTTATTATTTTTATCCTTTCTCAGCCTGTATCTCCGAAGCTATTTAAGTCCGACCCTTATATATATATATAAAATGACTCGGGAAGACATCCCCAACAACATATTAAAAAATCAAGCAAATCGGAGAGGATGCCCCTTTTATGCATAATTACCGAGAATTTTTCAATAAAAAATATATCTTGTATAAATAAAGACTTACACTCATATGTTTTCTTAAATTTGCAGTTGAAGTTCTACTTGCATGAATAATTTTCTTGCCAACGCAAATTTTGCATAAAAATGCCTAGTTTTTCTCGTTTCCAAGGTTTTTCTGTAACTTGAATACTTCTGCGTAGGCTGGCCATGGAATTTTACATTCCTTTTCCAAAGATTGAGATGCCTCCTCATCGGCCTTATCCATTGCTTGAATTACTTTTTATGTGTTTACTGTTTATTATGTGTTTCAAACTGTACACTGTACACAGCCAAGAAACTGCGAGACGAGTATTATGCGTGATCGTGATGATACTGTCGACACTGATGACACGACTTACTGACTACGGAACGCGATTTACTAGTTACTAACTATAACAAACAACAAACAACGCGACTTTGACTTATATGCTTATATTATACTTATATTTTATATCTACGACGCGAGAGACTTCGGTATACGTGACCGGACTACTAGTGTCGAAACTGACGCTGACAGCGGACAGACACACACAGAACTCGGCCGCGGCGGGTGAACGAGTGAACAGGCGAACGGGTGAACGGACGAGCGGGTAAACGTAAACATTAAACAAGTAAACAACGACCGCCGCGGAAAAACCATGCGCGCTACAACGACGCAAGCTCGGACCTTCGACCAATCACTGCCAATCAACTCGCGCGCATCCCATGCGGTACTGTTTCCAGTTTCGCATAGATGCCAGCGCTATCACGTGATTAGGGACCAATCGTTGGTCAAGTAGGCCGACTATGTTTATGAGTGCCAGGGCTGCGTTCCAAAATTCAACTAAATTGGTAACTAAAATCTATAGTTTACGAATTTTGGAACGCAGCCCTGAACGTAAAGTTTTATATAGATATTTAAAAATATAAAGTAACTATTAAAGTAACTGTTAAATTAGTTACAAGTTACCAAAAAAATGTAACTAAGTTAAGTTAAAGTTACAGATAGAGAAAAAGGAACTAAGTTAAGTTATAGTTACCAAAAAAAAGTAACTATAACTGTAACTTAGTTACAAGTAACGAGTTACTTCCCAACCCTGCTTCGACTATGGTGAGCGTCGACATTTTGCGAGATAGTAATTGACGATAACAACCAACGAAAACGATGCGAGTAAATTACGCGAATAATTGATGCGAACAATTGATACAAACAAACGATATTACAGAATCGCGGTAATACAATGCATATATATACTACACGGAAAAAAAGGATTAGCAGCAGGAGCTAAAATATAGCTGTGACAGCTAAAATGTGTCCTTATTATAGGGACAGCTAATACTGTTGCTGTCCAAGCTAAATTTATTCGCTATTTGCACTTAGCTACTATAGCAACAAATTTTTGCTACTAAAGACGATGTTTGTGCATGGTAAGAAATTTAGGCACGACTGCAACTTTTTAGCTGCTTGTGCTAAGATATGCTTTTGATTTCAGCTAATAAATTTGTACGCTGCACTTAATGTCTTTTTCCTGTAATAGCCAGAGTTTAGCCATGATTACTAAGGCGGTAGCTCTTAGAGCTAAGTTTGATTCAGCCACTGAAATTTAGCTACTATTGCAGTCATTTTTTTCCGTGTACTTGCGCCAGAGAGAAACCTGAGAGCGGCCATCCCTTTGTTCTTGCGGTGGATGCATTTTCCGACGCGCCGCCTGAAGAAGTTGATGTAAACTACGCTCGTCACGGTCGGTAGCGGTATATGGGTGCGTATCCGTACTATGGTTGGTGTCCAAACTACTGAAAATCGATAAGGTTAATGAGTCAGACAAGGACCGACAACAATCGCTCCGTCCTTGTCTCACGTATCACGTTACGGTAGGCGAGCTAGCAGCGGCGAAGCTGAAATTTCCTTTTAGCCGTCTCGCTCAGTCTTGCTTCTCTTACGCGCTGCGTTCCGTTCAACTTCAGAAATTAATATCTCTGGTTACATTTGTCGTAGAGAAATCTTTAAAAAAGCATTTTAAAGCTAAAGAGACAATCTTTTTGAAAAAATAGTTTATGTTACAAGAAATTGCAAATTTCAATTGTTATAAGCAATTGAAATGTTTAATTAATTTTTTTACTAAAAAGTGCATTTAAAAAAATTTTTTAAATAATGCTATCTTATTCTCTACTTCATTCTGAAAGTACACATATTTTTTATTTTATGAAGAAACGATGGATTCTATCTTTTTATATAATTTTAATGGCTGAGATGCCGCGCCGTGCTTGCGTCTCTGGCTCGACCAAGTGGCACGGCACATCAATTTCTTCGGAAATCTCTTGTATGTACATACAGCTTATTAATAATATAATATATAATGTTGAATATAATCAAAATTATACAAATCACATTTTTGTTATGAATATTACATTTTAACAATTGTGTAGTATTCTGGTAAAGTAAATTGTTTTGTTTTACTGTACAGCGCTGTATAATTTAATCGTTAATTTTCTTTTCTGTTTTGAATTGCCGGGATTTTCTGTAATAAATGTTATGCTCCAATTTGTCTTATCGGGAAATTAATAAAGTTATATAAAGTACAGTGTAAATTTCAATTTTGTTGAACTCCACGCAGAAGATGAAAAAATAATAGCGTAGTCACTTACAGACTTGTAGAGCGCCAAAAGTCTGGGTCTAATAGGAATTGTCCGATAAGAAAATTTAAAGCACAATATCCATTGCAGAAAATCCCAGCAGTTCAAAACATTAGAAAAATTGAAGTAAAACTTTTTCTTCAAAGTCTCACAATTTGTTTAATTTTTGATATTTAAAAAGTTTTTAAGGTTCACGTAGAAGGTAATTACATAAAAATTAAGAAATATTTTTGTTTTTTTGTTACAGACACAAATTACTCACGCTAGAGTGTACGTGAATGAAAAAAAAACGTTCTAAATATCGCTAAACATTTCATATTAAAGATCAATATTTTTGTATAAACAAATTTTTTTGTTAATGTCAAAATGTGTACTAAAACACCCCAGAAGTTTAGAAAAGATTCGTTTTATTGGAGCCGAGACAAAAAATCGCAAAAAATTATTCTTTTTCAAACGTTCTATAGCAGGTTCCCCCCTTAATTTATTATACTGCATATGGGCAATATTCCACGTCAAATCGAACGAGTAATGACCTTGTATTTTTTAAATTGATTATAAAACTTCATTTATATATACATTAAATATACATAAAATAAGCAGATACATAATTTTTATTCGTCCGAAATATTTTTTTTGCAAGTTATAAGCAATACAATTTTCGTAAAAAATAAAGGTCAACTTCAAAAATTAATATTACCGGTTATATTTGTCGTAGAGACCTTTAAAAAATTAAGCTAAGGATTTAAAGCTAAGAAGACTGTATTTTTGAAAAAAAAATAGTTTCAAGTTACAATAAATTACAAATTTCAATTGTTATGAGCAATTAAAATGTTTAATTAATTTTTTTATTAAAAAATACATTAAAAAATTTTTTAAAATAATGCTATCTTATTCTTTATTTTATTCTGATAGTATATACATATTTTTTTATTTTATGAAGAAGCGATATATTCTATTTTTTATATAATTTTAATGACTGAGGCTGCACCGCGTTGTGCCGCACTGTGCTCGTGGCTCTGGCTCGATCAAATAGCAGAGGGCACATCGATTTCTTCGGAAATCTCTTGTAGGAAGAATGTATGTACAGTATAAATGACATAATATATAATATAATGTAATAACATATAATTTATAATTGAATATAATTACAATTATACAAATTACATTTTTGTTATGAATATTACATTTTAAAAATTGTGCATTGTTTCTGATGATAAAGTATATTTTGTTACTGCTGTGTATAATTTAACCGTTAATTTTCTTTCTTGTTTTGAACTGCTGGGATTTTCTGCAATGGATATTGTGCTTTAAATTTTCTTATCGAACAATTCCTATTAGACCCAGACTTTTGGCGCTCTACAAGTCTGTAAGTGACTACGCTATTATTTTTTCATCTTCTGCGTGGAGTTCAACAAAATTGAAATTTACACTGTACTTTATATAACTTTATTAATTTCCCGATAAGACAAATTGGAGCATAACATTTATTACAGAAAATCCCGGCAATTCAAAACAGAAAAGAAAATTAACGATTAAATTATACAGCGCTGTACAGTAAAACAAAACAATTTACTTTACCAGAATACTACACAATTGTTAAAATGTAATATTCATAACAAAAATGTGATTTGTATAATTTTGATTATATTCAACATTATATATTATATTATTAATAAGCTGTATGTACATACAAGAGATTTCCGAAGAAATTGATGTGCCGTGCCACTTGGTCGAGCCAGAGACGCAAGCACGGCGCGGCATCTCAGCCATTAAAATTATATAAAAAGATAGAATCCATCGTTTCTTCATAAAATAAAAAATATGTGTACTTTCAGAATGAAGTAGAGAATAAGATAGCATTATTTAAAAAAATTTTTTTAATGCACTTTTTAGTAAAAAAATTAATTAAACATTTCAATTGCTTATAACAATTGAAATTTGCAATTTCTTGTAACATAAACTATTTTTTCAAAAAGATTGTCTCTTTAGCTTTAAAATGCTTTTTTAAAGATTTCTCTACGACAAATGTAACCAGAGATATTAATTTTTGAAGTTGAACGGAACGCAGCGCGTAAGAGAAGCAAGACTGAGCGAGACGGCTAAAAGGAAATTTCAGCTTCGCCGCTGCTAGCTGGCCTACCGTAACGTGATACGTGAGACAAGGACGGAGCGATTGTTGTCGGTCCTTGTCTGACTCATTAACCTTATCGATTTTCAGTAGTTTGGACACCAACCATAGTACGGATACGCACCCATGTACCGCTACCGACCGTGACGAGCGTAGTTTACATCATCAAAAGCAAAAAGTCATATGAGTTTCTTTCTTGCATTATTATGTCAAAATTAAGTTGAAATTTTTATGCGTTATTACGTACACTTTACCATATCTAGTTCACATATTGATATTTATGTTGTAAATAAAACTCTTAAGTCCGACGCAATAATTCTATACAAATACACTGATTTCTTTAGTATAGATTGAAGTACTTGACAACAGTTCCCTCTTAACAAACGCACAGTCACACTTACTGTCATTCAGCTCAAGTCGTTACAACAATGCTCTTTCCGTTTTACTACATAAACGATAATATTTGTCAAGATGATTTCTTCGCGATATGGACCATCCATCAATATACTTAATAACTACTGCTGTATTAAGTATATTATATAGTATTATACAACAAAGATGGTTCGGGACTTTTAGACTCAATGTTTTACAAAGAATAACGTTATGTAATTAATAAAAGGCGCTCTTTTAAAAAAACACTATTTTATATAAGAATTAAAAGCTAGAATATATTTGTAGATATTTAAAATCGCAATATTATATGAATTACATATTAGCCAATGTAAATTTATCTGGTTGAAATGGTGACAAAAGTTTATATGCGCTGACTTCATATATTTTACTTTTCTCAATCAATTCCATTATCTTATTTGAATTTTTTTGTGGTAGACCTCGAAATTCCTTAGTATTCCTAATCTCTTTTATATAAAATTTAATGAAAGTCGCCGAACGTGTTTCTAAAAATTTTGCATTAAACGAAAACGCAAGCTATATAAGTTCCACAGCATTGTTAACCGTAATACAGTGTAGCAAATAATGTTCGCACGTTAATTTTAAAGTTTGTACATCATATTAAATTTACTCCCAGGCACGTTAATTTTATAACTCGTGACTGTGTGCATTCGATTTTTTCCATGGTTTTCTTACGCTGCAAAACACCCTGTATATGACCAATGCATTCTCGTCTACGATCGCTAGTCGGCATGCTGCATTCCACCGAATTGCAAGTTATATACTTCTATATGTATCATATATATTCTTCGAATCACATTAATTATGGCATATTTACACATATAATACACACACACACACACACATCTTGTTTTTTGAGCAACAGAGAGCGTAATTAATTACTTTGCAAATAGAGTATGCAGAGCATCCCGGAAACTGACATACAGTGTATAGCATGCAGTTAACAATCATATCCATTTTATCGTTAGTAACTTTGCGTAATTGAAAATCAAGTAAAATTTTGATCGGAAAAGTTATACTAAGATTAATTGAAAAAAGTACTCTTGTTTACTTATATTAATTGATATTTTCACATATATAATTCTGATTAAATTAATAACTCCAAATATTAAATAACTAAGGACCTA
>JASTWR010001429.1:0-44420 GCA_030770355.1 Harpagoxenus sublaevis
ATTAAATTTAAGCGTTTCGATAGAAGGACCGGATTCTCGGTCTACTTATAGTATCCTGACGATTGTGACCGTCAGGAGTGCCAGCTTCGTCGATTAAGAAATTTAATTTGATTATTTATACACTGGCGAAGTTAATGTATCTCATCGTGTTTGAATATTCACCGTCGACGTAAATATCGGTGTTCCATCTTATGATTGTTTAGATGTGCTATTGCGATAAATATTACCACATGCCCTGGTAGTCGAATTGGTTAAGACGCCCGAACGGAATGCGGGAGATTCCAGGTTCGAACCCTGGCTGGGGTAATATTTTTTGCAATAAGTTTTTACAGTGATTTTAATATTAAATCGATATCGATTTAATTAGGGAAGGGAGAGGGAATTTTTCCATCTTAATTTAAGGTGCTTAAATTTAAGCGTTTCGATAGAAGGACCGGATTCTCGGTCTACTTATAGTATCCTGACGATTGTGACCGTCAGGAGTGCCAGCTTCGTCGATTAAGAAATTTAATTTGATTATTTATACACTGGCGAAGTTAATGTATCTCATCGTGTTTGAATATTCACCGTCGACGTAATAATCGGTGTTCCATCTTATGATTGTTTAGATGTGCTTATTGCGATAAATATTACCACATGCCCTGGTAGTCGAATTGGTTAAGACGCCCGAACGGAATGCGGGAGATTCCAGGTTCGAACCCTGGCTGGGTAATATTTTCGCAATAAGTTTTTTACAGTGATTTTAATATTAAATCGATATCGATTTAATTAGGGAAGGGAGAAGGGAATTTTGCCATCTTAATTTAAGGTGCTTAAATTTAAGCGTTTCGATAGAAGGACCGGATTCTCGGTCTACTTATAGTATCCTGACGATTGTGACCGTCAGGAGTGCCAGCTTCGTCGATTAAGAATTTAATTTGATTATTTATACACTGCGAAGTTAATGTAATCTCATCGTGTTTTATTATATAATTATGCTTAAATATTTTTACATGTTACTTACGCTTTCATAGAGCTCAATATTATATTAACATTCATATAAATAATGTTCGTTTGATAAAACATATATAACCTTATATGAAATTTATAAAAATAATTTAGGATTAAGAATAAATTGATAGAAATAGAGATACAGCTCGATTAATTAAGATTAAAACAATTAAGGATCACGAAAAAAGCATTTACTTGTAATTATATTCAGAAATTTCCGTTGGAACCAACCAAAGGCAATCAGCGTACTTATATTTCTGTTGGAACTAAAGTTTATCACACGAGTTTCCTCTCTATAGAGAGCCATATTTAGTTCGCAGACGCCATTTAATGTTTTACCTAACAGCCACTAAAAGAATTATTGTAAGAAGGCGCACTCAATATCAGAATACATTAACTTGTCCAGAAATAAATTTATTCAAATTTATAAAGTACTATAGAAAGGAACTCTCAATATATTTAATTAAGCCTATATTCCTGTTAATCACATTTCTATAAAGCATAATTATTAACGCATTCATACCGCAAGCTACTACTTGTACCTATATATATATGAAAAAAAAATTATTAAAATTATATAAAATATTGATTTATAGTAATAATCAACGACAAAATAATGATTTTGGTTAAAATAATGCTTAAAAGATAGCAAATATATCATTATTTCCGTTAGAACTATAAGAACCGCCATAATTAGGGTCACTTTCCGTTAGATCCTAAGAGAAAGTCCGTAATTTACCATCGAGTTTTACATCTATGTCGACCATCTTGTGTTCCCGGTCGCCATTCATTGTACCCACCATAAAATACTGATATATAGAGCGTAAACTCTCTTCTAACTTCAGTAACTACTTTATTTTCGAATTTTTAACAATTCTAAAAGCAAAATACGAACAAAAGCATTATTAATATATTCTACAAACCTATTCAAAACCGATTAAACCAAAAATCGCTAAACTCAAAATTCACTAGAAAAAATCACTAGATTTTCGAAAAATCACTAGATTCATATAACTGCTAATTGAAGTATAACAAATTGTTTAAAAGAGATTGTAACTCTCTATCTTTGACCGTTTTCGAGATATATATATACTAAAAAACTACCCTCTCTTAATCAGCCCCTTTACTACCCCTGATGGTACTACAATTAACCCCGTTCTTATATCGCTCTTAGTTTTCAAGTTATAATAATTTTAATGTTAAATAAGATTCTTACATATAGAATAAACGTACCATTATAATTCCGTATTACAAGTGCACGAGTACCGGCCGTATAGTACAGCATAGGCCATATGTAAGGACACGTGTACTAATGTATAAGCGTATACTATACCTCTTGCCATATATGCTTTATAACTTAATATATATTTTTTCATTGAGTATAATCACTGTCGCTACTGCGTCTTAAAATTTATCCGTCAAGCGTCGGCATAACGCTTCAAAGGATACTTAATATTACGAAGTCTAACTCTTAAGTCCCAACAGGAGACATCTGCAAAGATAAGCGATAAAAATTAATTTTCATAAGTCACAACAGCTCCGCTGCTTACAGTGGATAGCGGTAGATAAGCTCGAAAAAATATCAAGTATCCGCCATAACATTAACTCTCCGCTTGGCGCAATCTGACGCAATAGACCTAATCCCACTGTCGAGAAAACTGCGTGCGCATTACCCTACCATAGCGAGCGACCAAAGCGGGGAGCCAATCAAAGCGAAAGGCTCTTTCGCCCCACTTAGTATAAGTCCCATATGGACGGACGGTCCCCACCACGCGGAGATCCCACTCTAGCGTCAGGGTACCCTCTATCCCACTACTTTTAATATTCGAGTATAAAACCTTGTGCAGAGCGACGGAGCAACGCAGTACATCGCATTATTATTTTGACGGATTTTTATTACGGATTATTAAGTATTAGCAATATTGTATCATATTTTAAAGTCTTTAATTCTGTGTGCTATTGTCTTAATTTCGGGATCATTCTTTACAAAGTCTTATATTCAGTAAAGTATTAACTTATTTAAATTCTGTGTCGACATTATACTGGCACATCCTTAAACGAAGAGTCTCCATCGCCTGCACGAAGCAGCCATCGCAGACCTTTGCTATCGGCAACCGAGGTTGACCGCTGTATTCTACTTAAATATATTCCACCTGCAAATTCAAAGTAAGTTAATTTTAATTAATTATATAACACCACCCTTTATTTTCAATTTCCGTTCCATTTTAATAATAAAGATCCTATCTCGTCTTTTAGTTTGTGTCTAAATTTCTTTTAATATATATAAGCCCGATCAGAGAGAGTGTATTGTAAATCATATTAATTATTTAATACAAAGGTTAACATTTCTCTTTTACATTCAAGCATATTAAAGTGAATAAAAACGCGAGTGATATATACATATACGACAATTGACATTTTATTTGATGATTATTATTTCAATATTCTTTATTAACTGAATTTCACTTTAATAATTTAATTATATACTACGACATAATTTAAATAAACCGCGAGTGACATACAACTAATAAATGAAATCGTGGTGTCAGTCAATCGTTATTACCCTTCGTTTTCTGGGAATAATTATTTTCATTGCAACTTATACATTTTTATTTTGTTCGTGAATTAACTCGCGAGTGGTTACTGTGTTTCCTTATGCCATCTAACTGTCAAAATTATCTTACCCTCTTATCCATGTCTCGTTATTAAATCCTGAATTTATTTCCTTTCTTGAATATATCCTTTCAAATCGCAGTTCCGAAGAGTAGTCTAGCTCCAGAAAAGACAGTTGCTCGACAGAACTGATCGATTCACTCTGAATACCCTCTGAAAAGTAGTCTAGCTCCAGAAAGGACAGTTGCTCGACAGAATTAGAGTGATTTCCTAATTCCATTTTCCGTGAGCTCGCATCTAGGCGCTTGCTCGCATTCTGTGATCGTGCATTGCTCGCGCTTTCACAATTATCATATATACCTATCCCGACATTTCATCCGTCTTTCTTCTCTTCCTGATCATTGACATTAAGACATCTATAGCCCCTTGTTATACTACCTCATCCTTTATGCTAATAAATATCTCCCATTTCTTACGTGACTCCAGGGCATTTATCGCTCCCCTTATTTTTGGCATTAACCGCTGAATTTCCTGTGTTGCATATTTTCCTCCTTTTAATAAATGGTAAAAACTAGACATCGTGCGGGTCGACAACACAGGGAACGCTTAGCACGTTATCTGGCTTCTCGCAATATTACAAACGGTAATACCACCGAGGATAATACCACCAAAGATAATATCACCGTCGGTAATCGAGTCGATAAGATTGTAGTCAGCCACACCACAGATGGTAATACCACTGTCGATAACCTAGTCGGAAAAGCTACAGCCTACATCACCACCGTCGATAACACCGCCAATGGTAAACCTCGACCGGTGATAACATCGATCGTTTGCGGTCGATTCATTTTGGAAGCAGCTATTGCAGAAATTCGTCGTCTACGTGCATTATTCAATAATCATCAATTCTCAGAAAGGTTAAACACAAATGTCAATGTCGAATTAATTGATTTAACGCAAGATACTGTACCTTCACCTTCTGACATAAATATAGACTCCGAAGATCCGGAAATAATTTCCAAAGCTACACAAATAACACGAAGAACAAATTCATTCATTATTCCTTTGTATTAAAATTAGAATAAAGAACCTCAATTAAGCATTGTAAAACGCACACATATATACATACTTATATATTCTTTTGAGATATGAATAAAAAGGTTGGGTTTGCAAATTATCATTTATTTTACTAAACCTTTAACCTCCTAACAAACCCCTCTGGTAAACGAATGCTCTCGCCAACTCCCGGTGTAAAAGCTGTGTATTCAACTTGACCCAAAAATCCAAAAGGAGAGCAAACTCTTGTCAAAGCACTGAGGTAGCGGCGACGTGAGTATAAATATTTACCTTGAAAAAATCGAAGTAATATATTTATTACAAAAAAAAGAAATGATATCTTTAAATTATGCGCCAATTAAATATATATTATATTGAAAAATAACTATTGTTCTTTTAAAAAATGTATTCCCATTAAAGTGAAAAAATTAATATAAAATGTGAAAAATTTTAGTGAAAAAAACTTGGCGCTGCCAAATTTTAAAATATTTGAAAGCAATAGATAACTAATTTAAAATATTAAATTAATAATTACAATGTGAATGTAGAGACTTTCACACATTAATTTAAAGTACTTTTTTCATTTATAGAAATTGTTTCATTAATATATATTATTATGTTTAGCAGCGCCAAGTTTTTTTCACTAAAATTTTTCACATTTTATATTAATTTTTTCACTTTAATGGGAATACATTTTTTAAAGAACAATAGTTATTTTTCAATATAATATATATTTAATTGGCGCATAATTTAAAGATATCATTTCTTTTTTTTGTAATAAATATATTACTTCGATTTTTTCAAGGTAAATATATTACTTTGGTTTTTTTAAGGTAAAGATATTACTTGGATTTTTTCGAGGTACAAAGATAACTACTTCGATTTTTTCAAGGTAAATATATTACTTTAGTTTTTTTAAGGTAAAGATATTACTTGGATTTTTTCGAGGTACAAAGATAACTACTTCGATTTTTTCAAGGTACACCATGCGTGCTTGGCGTCTTTTTTTTTACCTTTTTGTAAAAGGTAATTTTGTACGGATATCACCCCTTTTTGTTATAGATACATCAAACGCCGTAATGTCTATCGACATCGACATTTATGTCTGATAAAATCAAATGTAAATATTTTTTGTATTATAACTTACAAGAATTATATGTGAGAGTTTGACATCCTTAAATGTGCAGTGTAGTTTGTATAAATTTATAAATCATTAAAAAATTAAGACACAAAATATGAATATATTAGGCAAAGTCAAATTTGTCGAGAGCGCATTATGCAGTGTTTGCTATAAATAAATTTTGTCGAAAGAAAAACAGATTTGATACAGAATTTGGCATGTACGATGCTATTGGCAGAATGTCATAGTAGATAATATATGTACAGTAAAGTTTGTTAAAAAAATAAGGCAATTAATAATTTATAATACAAACTACACTGCACATTTAATTAAGGATGTCACTGTCAGATATAATTTTTGTGTTATAATACAAAAAATATTTAGATTTAATTTTATCAGATATATTTGATAGTCATTATTAGAGAAAAAGAGAGAGAGAGAGAGAAAGAGAAAGAGAGAACACGAGCGGGGAACGCGAGCGTGACCGCGAGAAAGAGCAATATGTACGATAGATATAACCTCGCGACCCTCGCACAGGGTGTATCCCAGGAACCAGCCATCCGCAAGGCGCGAACTCTGTCACTCCAGCACTGAGCACTGCACTTCGTTCAGAGTGTTTGGACGCGACGACGCGGACGGAATATTTCTCGACGACGCGGACGTCTAAAGCGGCCCATACATGTACGAGTTTGATTCGCGAGCCGGACTCAAACGTTTTTCACCACACACACACTCCCCAATAGTCCCGAAATTTGGCTCGTCGGACGCCGAGCCCGTCTCGTAACATCTCACCCACGAACGAGCAGAAACCGAGCCGAGCCGGACTCGCGACGTGTATAGGCCGCTTTATGGTTATGTTTACATACATTTCGACGACGCGGACGTCTAAAGCGGCCCATAACATGTACGAGTTTGATTCGCGAGTCCGACTCGGCGAGCTTGATTCGCGAACCGGACTCGACCGTTTTTCACCACACACACACACTCCCGAATAGTCTCGATTCTATAAACGTTGATCCCGTTGATCTAATCTCGACGACGCGACGCGGACGTCTAAAGCCCATAACATGCGTACGTTTGATTCGCGAGCCGGACTCAAACGTTTTTCACCACACACACACTCCCGAATAGTCCCGAAATTTGGCTCGTCGGACGCCGAGCCCGTCTCGTAACATCTCACCCACGATATTGTTTACGAAAGCTTCTTTGCTTACGACCACGATTGCAGCGTTACGATAGATGTAGACGCACCTTAATAATTCATACGATAACTGTCATGACGAACGTTACGATCGTCGTAATGAGCTTACGATCCATCGTAACGCTGCGATCGTGATCGTAAGCAAAGAAGCTGTCGTAAACAATATATCTATGTTAATATATCTAACTATAAACACACTTTTCTTCGCACGTCGAGAAGGCTGATATGTTAGGTTATACTGTTGTAACGCTAGACAAGTGTCACAATCTTCCGAGTTCAAGTTGAGTCAACTCATATCGTCGTAAGAAACTTAACATTACGATAAATGTAAACGCAGCCTCGCGCACCAACTAACGTACACGTCAGTCACGTCACTGCACATAAACATGCTGTCTCTTTCGTTGTCATGGAGACGCTCGAGACTGGCAATATCGCTCTCTCGCTCTCTCTCGCGAACGCGATTTATTTATCGACAAGCAAGAGCCATCTGCAGTCGAAAGTAGTGAAAGTGACGCTGGGGTATCCAGAGCCATCTGTTGGCGAACAGCCGGGTTAATATATATATATGTCATATGTCCGACGACGTGGACGTTTCTTAAATGAAAATTTTCAGGTCTGGACTCTTGCATCGCAATATATTTTTTCGTAGGCCACGTAGGGGAAAAATAAAAATACTTTTATTATATAAATTTGGTCCAAGCTTTCCATTGAGCCTAGTTAGAACTTGATCCGTTCACTAGTTATCGAGATCTCAAAATCTCGAGTACTCTCAACATATATATAACTCGTCGCGTCGCGTATATAGAGCCACGGCTGTCTCGCTCCGCGCGTACTTGGCGCGAGACACTACCGTGTCTCTTGACCTTTAGAACTGGGATTGTTACACGCGGTAAATGAATCTTGTTTTTATTCAATAATAAGTTAATGATCACAACGACAAAATTAATCTTGATAGTTAAAATAATCATTTAGTAGTTTACCCGCGACTGTATCAACAATAGAGTTCGTAACAAAAAATTGGTGGCAGCGGTGGGATTGTTTCTCATTGGTCAGCAATTGATTGGTGAGAATTGGAAAACGTTCACTAAAGGATAAGGAGAATAAAGGTCGTCAAAATGTCACATAATACACGCTCTCAAACTTCCCGTACTCCCTCTGAAACAAGCAAAAATCCGTCTTCCGCAGAAATAGCCGCTGCGGAGAGGGAAATTTTTCAAAAACAATTAAGCGAAAAAGAAAAACTTATTCGTGAGCAAACGGAAGCTCTAAAGAAAAGGCAGATAGCATTAGATCAAAAGGAACGTGATCTTACTAAACAATCTAACGCAGCTGTCAGTATTAACAATCTTACTACTATTCTCGTGGGTTTTCGACAAGATATTGCCAAACTCCATACATTGCCCAGCGAGATAGAGATGTTGAATTTAAAAATAAACGATTTGAAGTCACAAGTAAACGGCATGCAAAATACTGACCTACCTCCAAGGGAGGATAACGCTAACAATTTCGACGATATATTCTTGAGAAACGTATCTGCCGATACCACTCCCCTTGCTTCCCTGCACCCCCCAGAACATCCTTCGATGCGATTGAAAGATGTAATCGACAGCATTCCGCGTTATGATGGCCATAAAATGCCTGTGTATCAATTTAGTAAGATATGCGAAAAGACTCTTAAACTAATTCCCTCTCAACAAGAGTATCAATTGGTGCAACTTGTAATTAACAAATTATACGGTCATGCATATACCGCCGTAGAAGGTATGAATTTTCCTACTCTTTCAGCTCTAACTCGCCATTTAAAGGCAATTTTCGGTCCAAATAGATCTTTAAATCAATGTCGTGGAGAACTCGGAAATATTTTTATGCAACATAACGAAGATATATTTAATTACGTAGAAAGAGTTAAAGAATTACGCGATGCTATAATTGATGGAGAAACAACTCTCCATGGAGAAAATGAAAACATTTTATTCAGTATAGACGCTGACGTTCGCGATAGTTTTGTTAATGGATTACCCGCCGATTTGTTAGTCCGCGTAAAATTACAAGGTAATTATGATACGTTGGATGAAGCTATCACTACTGCTATTCAACTATCTAAAACTCTTGAAGCGGAATCGCGCCGCAAAAGACCCACATCTTTTGTAAAACCACCCCCTCCACCACGAGTTGATTATCCTATTAAAACTTTTTATAATCCTAACGCACCAGCTCCGCAAAATTTCGCTCGTCCATTTATTAAGCCTCTTATTCCTGGCCAGCCTGGTCCTAATGCACCATCCAAAAAAATCTGCCGTTATTGTAAAACCCCAGGGCATTTGTTAGAGGAATGTCGAAAATTAGCTTACAGGCGTGCCATTTTTCCGAATTCTAATCCTAAGGGTCAACAAGCACCTCCTGCTTTGCCTACACAAGGGCCATCAATTCTCAAAAATCCGGGAAACACCGTGAGCGTTCCGGTAACCAACGGTGTCCGCCCGAACGCCGCCGCGAATGGACACCAAAATCCGCCGCGAACAGTAAATTTTCAAAATTCCGCGGAAAAGCAAAATTCGCGCGAATAAGTAAAATCACAAAAGCCGGTCAATCTTCAAATGTTACTCTTTTTTTCCCTCATTTGCTACATAATTGCACCTTTATGATTGACTCTGGCTCCGATATAAATTTAATAAAAGAAAGTTGTATAAACGCAACAATTAATATAAAAAAACGAAACACCTACATGCTGCAAGGCATTTCTCCCGAGCCAATACGTACACTCGGATCAATATTAATTTCTTTGCTAGGACGGAAAACTATATTTCACCTAGTGCCAGATAACATTGCTTTTCCCCAACATGGAATTTTAGGAACAGAATTCTTTAAGAAACATAACGCTATCATCGATTTTAATGAAAAGAACGCGATACGGTAATTCACAAATTCCGTTCACCGAAACAGGACATATTAACGTCAAGCCGCGTTCGGTTACTCCATTCTACGTTATTATTGCAAACCCAGAATTAAAAACGGGTTATATTCCGCGTATGGAATCTACTAAAGGCATTTATTTCGGCGATGCCATTGTCACTAATATAGATGGAAAGGCCCATCTCCCAATTTTCAATACAAATGACGAAGAATATATGATGGAAGTACCAACAGTAATCTTGCAAGAATACGACATTATGAATATTTCTACGGAACCTCTCGATGATGTTGCTCCCCGAGGGCCTGCGACATTCGATTGTTTCAGTAACGACATTAATTGTACTTCTTCAAATATCAACGATGTTGAATTTAATAATCTTAAATCTGCCAATGCTTATTCAAGTTCCGCCGGAAAGCGCGAACCTTTGTATATGTCTAAGAGACATTCGACTTTGTACTCTTATAATAATATTTGCAATGATCGAGAGACTCACCAAGGTGATAAATTCTTTTACGGTAATGCTGATTTCCGAGGACATCAGACAGCCATCGATCATTTTCCTCCTAAAAGAATTAATGAGATTAATAATAATTCAGATTCTACGCATGAATCTTACCCCCTTGATACCCAGGACTCTTACCGAGGTAAAGAAAAATCCTGCGGTGCTGCTGACTCTCGAGAGAATCAGTTAGCCAATGGTCGTTGCGGTAAAATTCTTTTCTTTTCTGAAGAACCATTTGAAGCTGAATATATGTCTAATCATCGCGCTGAATTAATATTGCAACTGCTGCACACGGATCATCTTAACTCCGAGGAGAAAAAGAATCTGAAACATATAATTTCAAGTCATTCAGACAGATTTCACATACCTGGTGACAAATTAGAAAGTACTAATGCAGCTCAACACTCTATCTCTACTGTCAACGAAGTACCCATTCACACTAAACAATACCGGGCCCCCCCGGTTCACAAAGAAGAAATTAACAGGCAAGTAGATGCTTTACTGAAGGAAGATATAATAGAATATTCAAGTTCACCATACAGTTCTCCAATATGGATAGTACCAAAGAAACCAGATTCCGGTAATAAACGTTGGCGTATGGTAATAGATTTCAGAAATTTAAATGAAAAAACGATCGGAGATGCTTATCCGCTCCCTAACATTACTGATATTCTTGATCAACTTGGAAATGCAAAATACTTTTCGGTATTAGATTTAGCCTCTGGATTTCACCAAATTCCTATGGATCCCAAAGACGTCCCTAAAACAGCTTTTTCAACCCCCTACGGTCATTATCAATTCAAGAGGATGCCATTTGGACTAAAGAATGCACCTTCGACTTTCCAAAAATTAATGGACACAGTCTTATGTGGATTACAAGGCGTTGAATTATTTGTGTACATGGACGACATATTCGTTTATGCGAGATCTTTGCAAGAACATGCTATCAAAATTGAACGTTTAATGAAACGATTACGTGAAGCTAACCTAAAACTACAGCCGGATAAATGTGAATTTTTACGAAAGGAAGTAGCTTATTTAGACCATATTATAGGAGCAGACGGCGTGAAACCCGATCCAAATAAAATAGAAGCTGTAACCAATTTCCTTGAACCACGAAATCCTAAAAATATAAAACAGTTCTTAGGTCTAGTAGGATATTACCGTCGCTTTATACCTCAATTTTCCAAAATCGCCAAACCATTAACCGATTTATTGAAGAAAGATAAACAATTTAATTGTCAGGAAGCTCAAGCTACCGCTTTCTGTCTTTTAAGAAACTCATTATGCGAAGAGCCAATCTTTCAATATCCAGATTTTACAAAGCCTTTTGTTTTAACTACCGACGCTTCTGGGTACGCCATTGGAGGTGTACTTAGTCAAGGAGCAGCTGGGAAAGAATTACCCATTGCCTACGTTTCAAGAATACTAAATAAAGCAGAACGAAATTATTCTACAATTGAAAAAGAATGTCTAGCGATAGTTTATTGTACACATCATTTTCGACCTTATTTGTACGGAAGATTATTTACCATTATAACTGATCATAAACCATTAGTGTGGTTACATTCGGTTAAAGACCTCTCTTCTCGCCTATGGAAATGGAGAACGAAGCTATCGGAGTATGAATACGAAATTAAATACAAAAAAGGATCTCTGAATAACAACGCAGATGCGCTGTCCCGGAATCCTCCTTCCGCAACAATTTTACCTTTAATGGCTAAACCTGTAAACACAGAAGCCGATAACTCTTTGGATGAATTTTTATTTTCTGTTAAACCCACTCCACAGGTACCCTCTGTTGAGCCTCGAGATAATTTAGCACTGTCTCCTCTTCCAACAGCATTGCAACCAGATCACCTTATTATGAATCAACACTCATCACTTCCGCGAATTGAAGAAATTGACGATGATGACAACGAAGAAATTAACGATGACAATAATACCATAGCCGATAGTGACGAATTTTATGATTTCGCCGCATTCGACGAATTAGAATCTGTAGATGCCATTGAAACGGAGGACGATGAAGAACAAATCTTTACTCCTGACACTGTACCGGTCAAGAAAGGACCTAATCCGGTCCGCGTTAGAATTTTAAACTCCCGCGAAGGATTAATACGACGTAAAGATAATATAGTCATATTTATTTCCATAAATGGAAATCCTGTTGATAACGGTGCAAAAGAATTGCATGACGCCAATTTACTTCCAGTTTACCAAGATTTAATGTACGAACGAGCTAACGTATCTTCTATCGGTCCTAAAATCCTTGTTTCCTTGCCCATAAAACTTGACAATCATACTCTAATCGATCCTAGTAATGTGAAAAATTGTGTTGAAACTCTTCGAGACGTAGTGACAGAATTGCAAATAACCTCTTTCGGCATTCGCAAAACACCCTACCTTGATAATATCCCATGGACATATATTGCCAGGCAAATGCTTAAATATTTAAGCGACATTTCAGTCACTATAGTAGTTTGTCAAAACCTAATACGCATCCCTGAATTAGAGGAACGTGTCCCTCTCATTATCGAAAACCATTCGTCCGCTATAGGTGGTCATAAAGGCATAACAAAGACGTACAATCGACTACGTCCTCATTATTATTGGGAAACCATGAAGAAGAACATACAGAATTTTATCCAAAAATGTAGGAAATGCCAATTGAAAAAGTTAACTCGAATTAAAACCAAACAATCTATGATAATAACGGATACACCTGGTTCTGCCTTCGACAAAGTCTCCCTGGATATCATGGGTCCCCTTCCCACGTCTGATAAAGGAAATTCATACATCCTGCCCATGCAAGATTTACTAACAAAGTACTCAATTGCAGTGCCACTGCAGGAAGCTAATTCACTTACAATAGCAGACGCTTTTACAAAAAATTTTATTTGCACCTACGGAGCACCGAAAGCCAAATTAACGGATCAAGGAGCCAACATTTTATCCGCGCTAATGCAAAATCTTACAAAGAAATTTAACATTAAACATTATAGGACCACTGCCTATCATCCACAAAGCAATGGTTCACTCGAAAGATCACATCATGTCCTAACGGAGTATCTGAAAACACAAATTGAAAAAGAATCTAGTTGGGATGACCATATACCATTAGCAATGTTTTCATATAATACAAGTACTCATGAAGGCACTAAGTACTCCCCATTTGAACTTATTTTCGGTCGATTACCTCGATTATCTTCCGCTCATATTCCTCTCGAGGAAGACAAAATTCCTACCTATACGCAATATTTAACGGACCTATTTAACAAATTACACGACACACAAGAGGAAGCTCGACAAAATTTAATTCAGGCTAAAGAAAAGAGTAAGAAATATTATGATCGACGCTTGAATATAGTTACTTTTAATGAAGGCGATAACGTCTTCTTGCTTAAGGAACCGCGAAAGGGAAAATTTAGTATACGGGTCCTAACCAAATTTTAGAAATCCTTGATAATAACAACGGCAAAATTCTTTTCAGAGATAAACCCCGCATAGTCCATAAGGACAAAATTAAGAAAGCATACCTCGACCCAGGATGAAATTAATTAATTTTCTTTTTTTCAGGTCCATCACGAGCTGAGCTCATAACTGGTGTTTCACCGACTCGATCGGACACCAAACAACATTTTAATACTAAACTTTATTTAGGTAATCATCCTTATATTATCGCATGCACATATTATGAGCGATTCATTTATCGACGTCATACCTTTAGATATACGATGTAGATACACTATTAGAATTTACGACCGAACGGCACGATAAGCAGAGTGCTTAACCTGCCATAATTTTCAAGAATCTTTTTCGGATCCCAATCCTCGTTACAAATTAGTAGTCTCGCACCATCTGGTACGAGGAGATTACGTACCATATCGTTGCGAAAAGTGTCACCAAGAAATAACAATTAATTTACCCGTAAATGCTTGTTATTTATGCCTATGTAGTTACAATTACCTTTTCAATTATTTTGGCCAAAGGCGCATTATTCCCCGTCGTGTAAATTTCAAATACAACGTTATCCATAAACATCTATTCAGTTTATCTCGGAGATTTTAAAATGGATCATCCTTCTGCAGTAAGGTGCCAAAGATCTCCAAAAGTTTATATCGAATCTTCGAAACGATATATTTGCATGAATTGCTACACTGAACTAAACGATTCCACCTCTCCTAATTTGTTTGACTATAAAGTAGTGATCAATCATTATCTAGAAAAAGGCCCCTATGAAACACATTATTTCTTTCACTGTTCGAAGAATTTATCCTTAACTAAAAAATATACATTTTGCCCTCAGAGCGTAATCAATTATACCAAAATAACAGAACACTGTCAGCGTAGAGTTGCTGACATTAATAAGTTTAACTTCGTTTACGATACGTCTCTCAAATACGTTATCAAATTATTCACACCTTACGTAAATATTTTCATATTATTTGGAAATGATGTGGGAGAATTTCAAATTTGATATTATTCATTTCCATTTATACAGTGTAACACGACGATTTTAACATGTCCTCAACGCATGGGCAGTGCCACACAAAGTACATCTTGCCTCCTGCAGAACAAACTAGTTACGAAAACTGGATATCCCGAGCGCTTTGCGTATTCATTACATGCTACAAAGATCGAATTAAATCAAACAGCCTCTATCTGTGCACCGAATGTTATCATTGTATTCCTAATCGACTCCGTTCTAAATACGACATTTTGTTCAGACATTACGTACATATCGGTTTTGAATGCAAGATAGAGAAGTGTTTTATATGTATAATCACTATTATTATATTTTAGCGCACATAATACATAACCATTGCTTACTTTATTATGTGTCCACCAAGACACTCAATTAATTACCCACATACATTATTTAATCTGTATCCACAACTTTACGGAAGTCAATGTATTATCGTAGTAGCGTATCAAAAACCTGATGATCCTTATTCACTTTGTAAATTTTGCCATGAGGATCTCCCTGAACCAAATTCATACCGACCTGTAATATTCCATGGATTGGTTTACGGAGAAATATATATCTATTGCAATAATTGTCTTTGGAATATAAGAATCCTGAACAAAGCTCTTAATTGTGAAGAATGTTTTAATGCTTTTCTATCAGTAATGGATATTATAAGAGACTACGACATCCCTAGAGAGTTAGTTCATCTACTCTACGACGTTTTAAATAAAGAGTTGATTCAAGCTATATTATATGAAGATACCGTTAATGATCAAACATCAGAGCTTACACATTGATACACTGCTACAATACAAGTAATATGTTATGAAACATAATTAATGTATTAAAGATATCTTAATGCGTACAATATTATAAGTACATCTTTTAGAATTAAGCATTTATAAATAATCTAAGTTACTGAAATATCTATTCGTGTATAACCTCAAACGGATATATATATATATATATATATATATATATATATATACGTATATATATACGTATATATACGTATATATACGTATATATACGAGATATACGTATATATACGTATATATATATACGTATATACGTATATCTCGTATATATATATATATATATATATACGAGAAAAAACGGAAAAAATATTTCAAACAAAAACCATGCAAAAATAAAATATATGTAATCATAAAGATTGTACCTCAATCATCATAGCCAGTAAGACAAAATGCATTTTAGGGCACATGTATGTTACAGAAAGAATGAAGTCTCTCATATTGTTAATATTAGCTTTAAGTCCTTGCGTATTATCCCTCATCAGTTTCGATTGCGGAGGAAAATATCTCAACGTCACTTCTGTCTCATTACTTGGGCCAGGAGATTGCGATTTAAATTATCAACCCCCAAACACCACTGACGTCTACGTCCAACTACTGCAGCTTTTGGACTATCACTATGCTGAAGTTATACAATGTAAGGTGGAAGTGCAGAGAACCATATATCACTGTGGAATGCATTCGCATGTCTCGATCGTCACCGGAGGTCAATCCGAATACCTCATGGAAGTCAGCCAGTCACGTTGTTCTCGAATGTTTAACGAAGGAACCTTCCCAATCGGAATTGCCAATATCATCGATGGACTCAAACCTAATCGTACTACTACACGCAGCGTTACACTAGCAGGTACCACACATCACGATGGTAGTTGCAAGGGCGCTCAATACTCCGACCCATACGGAACCTGGGACGACGTGGTCGTACAAGCTCGCGTCCGCATCACCCTTGGATCTTCATTCGTTCTTGTGGAATTATCCACCGGAAAAGTAATACTGAAATCCGGAACCGTATGCGCTCTAAGCGATGGATCTTGTCTAGATTCAGAAGACGGATACATTTATTGGAAGCCGATGCCTACTACTTCTTGCAATTTTCAACAATACGATGTTCTGTATGAGGGACCAGCTTCAAAAATCACCAGTGAAGGTACTACTTCCCCACCTGTTGTCTACAACCTCACGACCGAGGATATTACTTTTGCTCTTACGAAAACTAAGGAACAACCGTTGTGTGGCTACACATTGCTGCGAACGGAGCATCCAAAACTCTTTATTCTGGAAACTAAAAAGGAGAATTCTTTCGCCCGACGAGGATCTATTCCCGTCAATAATTTAGATATATTCACATATGTGAATTCCAAATTCGTCTATGTCGAAAAACATATTCGGCATCAGATGACATCGTTATACCACAATGTAATTCATCAACGTTGTGAGTTGGAGAAAGAAGTCATCACCAACACACTCTCATTTGCAACTCTTCAACCTGACGAGTTCGCATACCGGCTCATGAAAGGGCTTGGTTATATGGCAGTCACCGCTGAAGAAGCCATTCACGTAGTCAAGTGCATCCCAGTGGAAGTTACCATTAGGAAGACGGACAAATGCTATGTCAAACTTTCAGTAACCGTGCGAAATGCATCTCTATTCGCTACACCTAAATCAAGGATACTGAAATAATTCGGTACCGAACGAGAATGCAGCTATAAACTACCTACCTTATACCGTCTAGAAGATACATGGATTCAATTTACACCTGAACCACACGTCAGGCAGTTGATTCCACAACAATTGAAACCTTCAACATCCTTGTCATGGAAATACTTGACTCCAAGACCTCTGGCTTCCAGTGGAATTTATTCCAAAGCCGACCTCGAAAAATTGCGAGATCACATCATGTTTCCAGCCGAGAAACCAGCCTTACTAAACACGATGGCTAGAGGAATGACAGGACACGCCATTCAGGATGGTTCTGTCTCCATGTTCAACCTACTCGACGAAGCTTCGCTGCAAAAGATAGCAGAGAATACAGCCTCTCGAATCTGGGACGGATTCGTAACCTTTGGATCCGCCACAACAGGAGTATTTGGCGTGTTTCTAATAATACGCCTCATGAAACTCACCATCGATACTGCGATCCACGGATACGCCCTTCACTCAGTCTACGGATGTATCTTACATCTGTTTGGAGCCCTATGGAGTTCGATTACACATCTCCTACTGCACCTCGCCCATGGTCCATCCAAAAAGGACAAGAAGCGAACCAAAAACATCGAGCAAGCCAGCCCGCTGCAAGCAGTGGAACTGCCGGACGATCCAACCGCCCCGAAGGATTCTGCATCCATTTCACCAGATTTCGTAAATATTACCACCTCTTATCCTACTATCTATCGCGACTTAAATGCTCGCTTAGAACAAATTCCTCCGATTTCTTCGGAATCCGTTCTTAAATAAGGGGGGGAATGTGACGTCCCGACGCCAAAATTTAATTTTACTTGTATGAGCTGCAATATATAATTTAGCTTCAATATTATATAATTATGCTTAAATATTTTTACATGTTACTTACGCTTTTATAGAGCTCAATATTAATATTAACACGATGAGATACATTTTACTTCGCCAGTGTATAAATAACCAAATTAAATTTCTTAATCGACGAAACTGGCAATCACTTCTGACAATCGTCAGGATACTTTAGACCGAGATCCGGTCCTTCTATCTAAGCGCTTAAAATTTAAACAACTTAAATTAAGATGGAGAAATTCCCTTTCCCTTCCCTTGATTAAATCGATATCGATTTAATATTAAAATCACTGCAAAAACGAAGTAAAATGTATCTCATCGTGTTTGAATATACACCTTCGACGTAAATATCGGTGTTCCATCTTATGATTGTTTAGATGTACTATTGCGATAAATATTACCACATGCCCCGGTAGTTGAATTGGTTAAGACACCCGAACGGAATGCGGGAGATTCCAGGTTCGAACCCTGGCTGGGGTAATATTTTTCGCAATAAGTTTTTGCAGTGATTTTAATATTAAATCGATATCGATTTAATCAAGGGAAGGGAAAGGGAATTTCTCCATCTTAAGTTAAGTTGCTTAAATTTTAAGCGCTTAGATAGAAGGACCGGATCTTGGTCTAAAGTATCCGGACGATTGTCAGAAGTGATTGCCAGTTTCGTCGATTAAGAAATTTAATTTGGTTATTTATACACTGGCGAAGTAAAATGTATCTCATCGTGTTTGAATATACACCTTCGACGTAAATATTGGTGTTCCATCTTATGATTGTTTAGATGTACTATTGCGATAAATATTACCACATGCCCCGGTAGTCGAATTGGTTAAGACACCCGAACGGAATGCGGGAGATTCCAGGTTCGAACCCTGGCTGGGGTAACATTTTTCGCAATAAGTTTTTGCAGTGATTTTAATATTAAATCGATATCGATTTAATCAAGGGAAGGGAAAGGGAATTTCTCCATCTTAATTTAAGTTGCTTAAATTTTAAGCGCTTAGATAGAAGGACCGGATCTCGGTCTAAAGTATCCTGACGATTGTCAGAAGTGATTGCCAGTTTTGTTGATTAAGAAATTTAATTTGATTAATATTAACATTCATATAAATAATGTTTGTTTGATAAAACATGTATAACCTTATATAAAATTAATAAAAATAATTTAGAATTAAGAATAAATTGATAGAAAGCGATATACGGCTTGATAATTAATTAAGAATCACGAGAAAAGCATTTACTTATAATTATATCCAGAAATTTCCGTTGGAATCAACCAAATGCAATCAGCGTACTTATATTTCCGTTAGAACTAAACTTTATCACACGAGTTTTTCCTCTCTATAGAGAGCCATATTTAGTTTCACAAACGCCATTTAATGTTTTACCTAACAGTCTCGGAAAGAATTATTACAAGAAGACGCACTCAATATCCGAATACATTAACTTGTCCAGAAATAAATTTATTCAATTTTATAAAATACTATAGAAAGGAACTCTCAATATATTTAATTAAGCCTATATTCATGTTAATCGCATTTCTATAGAGCCTAAATATTAACGCATTCATACCGCAAGCTACTACTTGTACCTATATATATATATATATATATATATATATATAATATTTATATTGTTTTTATATTGTATATTATATGTTTCAATACTATAAACATAATGTGCAATACATAAAAGAAATTTATTATTATAATATTTATCGTTGAAAATAACAATTATTAAACATGGGGAGAAAGTAAAATTTCTAATTCTTCTATTGATTCAATTGGTTTGAAATTGAATAATCAAGTTGGAAAAGACAAACGCAATTATAAATATAAAGTATAATTTTAAAATATGTCTAACTTATCTATATATTGAGCAAAAATTTTAGACACAAATTGCCAATAAAAAATTGTTTAATTGTAAATAAAATTATAACACAATATTAATAATAAAAAGAATGAGAACAAGAAGAAAATTAATTATAAATATTTTAGATATTTTTATTTACATTTAACATTATTAACATTAAAACATTTAACATTTAACATTCAACATTAAACATTAAAAATATTAACCAAACATTAAACATTAAACACTATTAAAATTTTTAACAATTTTTGAAAAGAACATTTTCTTCAAAGCAAGAACATTGCATTCAAGCAGTTTTCTTATTCTGAATCTGTAAATTAAAAATATACATAATTTCTTAATGTATGAAATTGTAATATTATTATTATTTTATTTTAATCCTTGCCTTGTGGCTTAGGTTAACTTCCTTTTACATCAATCTTACATAAATTGCCAGCAAATAATATAATTTTACAATACAATTTCCAAATATATAACCTCCTCTTTTACAAATATATTAATATCAATTTCTCTTTTTACCATCTATATTTTGTATCACTTAGATCAACCTAACTAATTCCAACCTAATTTAACATCAATGCATTCTGACTGTCTTCCAATTTCCCTTCCTACTTCTCTCCCTCTATCCTATCCCTCTTCTCCGTCTCTCTTCTAACCTTTTCTATCCGTCTCATTACTTCTAGTCCTTTTCCTTCCTCTCCTAAAAATTCTTCTATCTGTATCGCGCTTTTTGTCCCTTCGCATTCTTTTATTATATGTTCTATGCTCTCCTCTTCTCTTTGGCATATTCTACATTTCCTATCCCCTTCCTCTCTCCAATGTTGACTGCCTTTTACCTTGCTCCCACATCTGTATCTAGCTATCATCATTCTATCCTTCCTTTTCTTCTTTCCTTGTAAATACTTTGGTAACTCTTCTGTTAAGATCCCTTTATAACTACTATTGTATCTTGACTCGTTTATCTTCATTTTTCTCTCTTCCTTTTCCCTTTCCTCTATTCTCCTTACGAAATTTTCTGCCGCCTCCTGGTCCTCAGTCTCCATTTCTCTCCTCAGCTGTTCCTTCTCCATCCCCGCCCTCTCTATCAGTTTTCTTCTCTTCTTCTCCCAATTACTTTCCTCTTTCCTTGGTCTGCTCCTATCTAGATCCTTTGTGCATGCCTGAACTATTTTCTTTTTTGACTGTCTCACCTTCTCCTCATACCTCACAGCCCTCCTTATTGCCCTCACTTTAATTTCCTTTATTTTGGTTTCTTCTGATATTATATAATTCGGGGTTCTTCTATCCAATCCTAAAATCCATTTAACATACTTTCTTTTTATCACATCTAATCTCGTATCTCCACCTCCATATCTCAGCTCCGTATAATACCAAGCTCTCTACCAATGACTCGAACATCTTCATCCTTCTTCTAAAATCTTCTTTAAATATTCTTTCCCCTATGCTCCATGTCCTCTTCATCGCTATTGTAGCTTTCTTCAGCCTATCTTTTATATGATTTTTCGCTCCTCCGTTTTTCTGTAGTATATATCCCAAATACTTTATTTCTTTGACCTCCTCTATATATTCTTCTCCGCATTTCCACTTCCTTTCCTTCCTTCTTCCCCTAGCTTTCTCAAACACCATTATTTTTGACTTCTCTGGACTCAAACTCAAACCCTTCCTTTCCAGATACCTCTTGAACCTCCTCATCATTTCCTTCAACTCTGCCTCCCTCGTCGCCATTAAAACCACGTCATCCGCATATGATATTGTCCAGAACTTTTCATTCCTTATCACAATTTCTCCTGCTTGCCTTTTTTCCATTTTTTCCTCTAAATCCATAATATATACATTGAATAGAATCGGGCTCAACGGGCATCTTTGTCTTAGTCCTTTTTCTGTCCAAAATTCCTCTGTCTTCTTATCCCTTATCTTCACCACATTTCTTGTTTCTTTGTATGTTTCCATTATTTTTCGTCTCAAGTTATCTTCAATTTCTATCTTCTTCATTGTTTCATTCAATTTCTTTCTATCCACTCTATTGAAAGCTGCCTTAAGATCGACAAAGAATGCAAAAACCTTTCCCCTCTTCTTACTCAGCTCCTTATTCGCTACATAGTTTACCGTGTATATCGCATCCATCGTTCCTCTATTTTTTCTAAACTCGAATTGCACTTCCCTTAACTTGCTCTCCACCTCCTTCTCCAACCTCGCATTTAAGATACTTGCGTAAATTTTATACGCCGTATTCATTAACGTAACTCCCCGGTAGTTTTTCGGGTCGTTTCTCTCTCCTCTTTTATATATTGGACTAATCATACCTTTATTCCAGTCTCCCGGTATACCCTCTCTGTTGAGAATAGAGTGAAGTAAAGTCGATGGGATGAGGAGAGGCAGAGCTCGTAATGGTAAAAATGAAAATTGATAAACTCGGTGATCTCTTTACCGACCTTCGCAAACGCATTAACCATTAAGCGGCGCTATTCTATTCTTACCATGCGTGTCGCGTCGCGCAGTGCAAGCATCTCGCGAGCGTTGTCAACACGTTGTTTACGTGCCTAGCAACCGGCATCTCGTCACCGGCATCTCATCTCTTCCTTCCAAACGCTCGTATAGTGAGCACGTTTTAGTTGCGTTCCTTCGCAGTCTTTCATTGTTTCTTGTTCTATAAGAAACTGCCTCCGCGGGACCATACCGGAGTCTCGACTTGCTGCAAGCGTTCGAGTACCGAACGAGAGAAGGGAAACATTCCCATCTGATACCGGAGGAAACTGTGAAAACCGCTAGCGGAGAGGTCTCCCTGAAACGAGTCGAAGGCTTTACCGCCATTGCTTGGATCCAAACGTCCTGTGGACGAGGAAGCCTTTAAGGTAATAGTCTACCGCTGTGATTATGACTGCTAATCAGTAGTTAACTGCTTATAAGGTAACATTCTCAATCTTTCTCGTGATCGAGGATCCGGTCATATTCGTGATCCGATCATATTGATACACATTTGGACCTTGGTTTACAGTCTGTCTAATGTGTGATCCTTCGATTGCAGAAAGAGGCACAATATAAGTGTCACGCCATTCGGCAATGCTTTCTCATGACGAGAGATGCCCTTTCTTGCTATGTGCACAATTGCTCTTGTTGCAATTAATTCGAGCGTCCATGGACCGCGAGTCGAGTAAAATATAAAAATAACGTTCTTAACGTTCTCTGCCTGTAAAACGCATGTATTCAGTATTCTTTACTTCATTTCTCTTTCTTGTCGTCGCAATACGACTGCGTCTTCAACGCCATTTATTACAACATATTAATGTGACTCATTCGAACGCCATCGTCATTTGTTCTTCTCGTTAATCTCGTTGCCAAGAGATTGTTAATGCGATATTCAATTATGCCAGGAATTCTCCATCAGAGATCCATGGCAATATTCACGTTAGTTAAAACCGATAATATATTCATGATATTTATATGCATAACCGTTGCGAAATATTAATTCTCTTGCGTATGTTTATTATAGATTCATATAAGTTTATTATGTTCTCCGTAATGAAGATGACTCTGTAGATTCTTAGAACACGTGAGATATTCAATCAATTTATATTTCTCTTTGAATAAAGTGTATTATAACAATAATATTAAAAAGTAATTATGTTCAATTTAGTATAATAACGACAACAATAATTTGCATTCTGAGTTTATGGTGAGTTTAATGAATCACCTCATGTGAGTTTAGTATAACGTTTAATATCTTCTTATGAAAACATTGAGCATTCAATCTTTGAATCAAGGATTATCAAAACTTAGAGTTTGGTTCAGATGTCATCTTCATGTATCGTTGCATTACGAATCGTTTATGATTTACCGTTTATGATATTACTGATTGTTTATCATGTTATGTTTAATTGAATTTATTCTGTAAACCATGTTTGATATATGAATGATTTCATTTCTTATAATCATATGTTAATATTCAATTTGTGCCGCATTTCTGCGCATCCAATGTTTAATTGCAATGTTCGATTTGTGAATTATAATTTCTAAATTTACGAAACATTTCTTTTGTGCAAAGCTCCTTCATCCCGATTTCAGAGATCAGGTCTGATGCACAGCGCCTGTACACTCTCCTTTCCATATACTATTAATTAACTTCAGAAATTCTTTACCTACATCCTTCTGCATAAATCTCCACGCCTCGTTCTCAATTCCATCCTCTCCTGTTGCCTTTCCCATCTTCAGCTTCTTTATTACTTCAATCACCTCTTCTCTCGATATTTCTTCAACCCTCTCCGTTACCTCCATCTTCTCGCCATCCTCTTCTCTCTCGTCTTCAATGTCTAGCACCACCCTTTCCTTTGTCCCTCCTAACATTTCCATGAAATGGTCTCTCCACTCGTCCATTTGTATCTCCTCGCTTATCCCCTCATTTTTCTTTTTCCTGTATTTATTTATATACTTCCACGCTTTAGCTTCATTTTTAATGTTTCTTATCTTTTCTTCTTCCTCACTTTCATGCATCCTCTTCTGTTCTTTACACCATTCCTTGTGCTCCTTTCTTTCCCTCACATACTCTTCTTTTTTCTTCTTCCCTTCTTCCAGTCCCTCATCAATCTCCTCAATCTTCTTTTTCTTACCTTCCATTCTTTATTGTACCATTCTCTTTTTCCTAATCTCCATGGGATTATCCTTTTCTTGTGCTTTGTAATAGCGCTTCTTACTTTTTCTTTCATCTCCTTCCAAATCTCTTCTGTATCTGTTTGTGTACTCGACCATCCTTCACATTTCTCATGATATTCTTTTCTCCCTTCTTCTGTCCAATCGCTTCTCTCTACTTCCACTTCTTTCTTTCTTCTTCCCGTCCCTATCACCTGTGGTCCTGTCAACTCCACCTCCAGCGGAACATGATCCGATTCCATTCTAATTCCTTCTTCAACCATTTTTACCTCTTCTCCTGCTTTGTCATTCCCTAAAACATAGTCTATAACCGATGACCCTATCTCTCCTATATAAGTCCATCCCCCTTCCCTTCCGAAACTCCCATTTAATAACGCCCATCCTCTTTCTTCTATTCTATCTATTAATATACGTTCCTCTCTATTCACAATTTTATCTACTGACTTTCTGGTCTCGCTCCTCACTTCATTTTCTTCTTCATCATTTATCGGTCCTCTGCTTCCCGTCCTCGCGTTAAAATCACCTCCTACTAGCAAATAGTCTTCATCCTCTTTTTGTACCTTCTCCCTTAGTGTTTCCATCGTATCTTCCATCCTTTGACTGTACAGTGTGATTATTCTCCATTTGTTTCCACTATACTCCAGTCTGTTTTCTACCATCTCGTCGCTAATCTCCCTAACCTCTATAAATTTCAAATTCTTATTGACTGTTGTTATTATCCCTCCTTTTGCTCTTCCTTTCCTGTGCTCCCTTTTTGCTGGAACACAATTCCAAACAAATTTGCTAGACATCTTATTTTTAATATTTCTCCAATTATCCTCTTCTATCCATGTTTCTACTAATCCTATCACATCAAACTTCTCCAAATAGTCCCATGTTTCCTCGCATTTGTTCATTAATCCAGCCACATTCCAAAAGCATAACTTTAATCCTCTTTCTTTTTCCGCCCTATCTTCCTTTTCTCTCTCCTCCCTCTCTCTCCCTCTCTCCCTCTCCCTGACTTCTCTCTTCTCTACTCTTTCCGAAAAGCAACTCCGCTTTCCAGCATTCCAGTTCTTTCATTCCATCTCTTTTCGACATTGTCTATCCATATCTTTTGATACCCTACCGTTGCAGTCTTCCTCTTTTCTCTCTCTGCCTTTACTATACCCCATAGATGTTTCTGTATCTGTCTCTCTGTCGCCGTCAGATCGTCATCTAAAAATATCTTTCTTGCTCTTCCTATCTCCTTCCTCATTGCCATTATTTCTCTCTTATCCTCCCATTTATTGAATCTAACTAGCGTCATTTTATACTCCCCCAGGCCAATTGCCTGCACCTCGTCCACTACTACCTTCTTCTTGGTTATTTCTTCTAGGAATTTCTCCATCTTCTCTTTCCTCTCACTTCCGTTTTCAATCTTCCCTCCTTTTACAATTATATTATTTCTCCTTCTTCTCCTTTCGGCTAATTCGGAGTTTCTTTCCATTTCCTTAACCTTCTTCATCAGTTCGCTGCTCTTTAACTTTTCACCTCCGCTGCTCTCCACTTTCTCTATCTTCTCCTCCAGCTGTTTTATTCTATTTTCTAAGCCCGTCTTTTGCCTTTCCCAGAGCAATTCTCTCTTTCTATACTCCTCCTTCAGGTCGTGTATCTCTTTCATTAACTCTTCTTTGTCCTTCTTTCTTTCTTCTTTATCCTTCTTTCTTTCTCTCTCTTGTTCCTCCATCTTCGCTAAAAGCTCTTTTAGCATTTTTTCGGCCTCCATGCTTTCAACTTTCTTTTCCTCTCTCTTTATTTTGTTTGGTGGCGATCTTATCACTCTATTTTCTTTATTAAAATTTTCTAGTATTTCTCTTTCGGTCTTTTCTGCTATCTCTTTTTCTTCCTCCCTTCCTCTTTTCTTTATGTATTCTATAATTGATTCCTGGCTTCCTGTCCTGTCTCTTATTCTTGACAGCTCCACCGCCCTCGTGGGTCTGCCCTTACCTTTCTCTATCGTTTTATTCTCCTCGCCTTTCTTCGGCTTAAAATCTTTCCTCTTGTCCACCTCTTTCTTCTCGTCCATCCGAAACTTTTCTCACTTTCTAACCCCTTTGATGCCTCTCTCCTCCTGTCACTTTCTTCCTTACCGACCTGTTTTCGTCCCATTCCGGCTCCGGTTTCTCCGTGCCTGTTTCCGCTTCTATCGCCTAACCTCCAAATCTACACGGCAGCACGGAATCCCCGAAATCGTTCGCAGTTCGACTCCTACCTTGCTGATTTATTTCTGCCTTCAATCCTGCATATATGCGCATGCAGCTACCTGAAACAAAGTCGCCCCACGGCGAAGAAACGGCAGATAAGCTCGAAAAAAACTGGCGCGTTTGACAGGCGTGCTTCTCTCTACTTACACCGTCCCGGAAGTCTGTAATATTATTATTTTAATATTATAATAATTATTTTTATTGTTATTCTTTGTTGTTATATTTGTTGTTATTTTTGTTGTTGTTATTAGTGTTTATTTACTTCTTGAAGACATGATCCTTGTTCTAATTTTCTCTTTTGTGGGGTTTTAGTTGCGTTTAATACATTCACAATTAACATCCGTCCTTCTAATTTTTTTATATTGCTCATATAATTTACTTCTAAATACGGCGGATCAACTAAATATACGTTAAATATTCGTTTTTTTAATAAACTTTATGTTTTGTATGTATATAGTAATATGCATAATATTAGAATTAAAAAATAAATTTAATTATACAATATATTTAAATAAATAATTTTATATTATAAATAAAATATAAAAATAATGGTATATAATATATTTTGTATATAAAGGATATTTATTTTATAGGAATATTATTATAATTTATACCTTTGTTTCTTATGCTGACAATTATTTAAATTTTGTCACCTTTATTGATGTCGAGATCCATATAATCATCTTTATTAAAATTAATTATACGCACTTCTAATTTGTAAATGCCATCGGTTACTGAGCCGTATCCAATAATTTTGTTCAACAAGTTATTGTACATTTCAGAAGGATTGGTTTTTACAAATGATTCTAATTCTACAAATAAAATATATTTAATATATATATGCTTGGGTATATATAATTATTCATATATACATATATTATGTAAGATAGATCACATAAAGGTTGTAAAACTTATTTTTTAAATACAATATAAATTAGTCATGAAAGTCAAAACGCTGTACTTAATGCGTGTTTAATTAAAACTGATTTATTTCAAGATATAAAATCCGCTATTCCGTACGTTTTCCAACATATTAACTGCGCGCCGATTATTTGTTGAACTTAAAACACAGCTATCATTGGAACATTAGAAACTCCCTCTCCCTTCCCTAATCAAATTGATATCGATTTAATATTAAAATCACTGTAAAGAACTTATTGTGAAAAATATTACCCCATGCCAGGGTTTGAACCTGGAATCTCCCGCATTCCGTTCGGGTGTCTTACCAATTCGACTATCAGGGCATGTGGTAATATTTATCGCAATAACTGAATAACAATAATTTGAACGTCTTTCTTAGGCGACGTAAATAAACAATTAATATATAAAAACTCTCAAAAATTCAAATACAATATAAATTGGCCATGAGAGTTAAAACGCGGTACTTAATGCGTGTTTAATCAAAACTGATTTATTTCGAGATACAATAGCGGATCCTGTAACTCGAAATAAATCAGTTTTAATTAAACACGCATTAAGCACCGCGTTTTTACTCTCATGGCCAATTTATATTTTATTTAAATTGACAGTTCTTATATATTAATTGTTTATTTTTTAAATTTTGAAACGCACAAATATTTTAAGACTATGAATCACTGCCAATACAAATTACCAATCCAAAAATTTAATCTTGCAATTTTTGTGTGACCTTTATGTATATTATATATATATTTATATATTTTTATGTTTGTATTTTTATTTATTTCAATTCTCTAATAGAGATTTATTATATATATTACTTTTGTACAATTTAGATAAAAATTTAACTCAACTGACTAAGATTGTATAATAGAGACCTATATTAATTTTATTTTAACTATTGTTTTTTTGTTAACAATTATTAATATAAATGCACTAAACATTGAATAAAAGGCTTTCTTATCAAATGTTTACAAAAAAAAATAATATTAAAAAACAACAATTGTAATAATTAACATTTATTATTATTTTTTTATATATATTTTATTATAATATTTTATTATATTTTATTATTTACAACTTATATATAAACATTTGCGACTTACGAATATATCCAGAAGAATTCATTATATCTTTTAATAAAATTGGTATGGGTCCATGACTTGAAGAGCTGGTAGGCTCATATTTCCCCAAAGTATTAACTACTATACTATTACTTTTTATGTGAATTTCGTAGGCAACATTTCCATTATTAAAATTAACATGTTTAGGAGCGCGAGCCTGAACGCCATCTAAATGCATAATCTGTAAAAATTACTTTAGTTTTAAAAATTATATAAGGAAGAAAGGAAAAAAAAGGAAGGATTAGGGAGAAAAGAGGAAGAATGTGGTTGAATACTTACATGGTTTGGTATAATTATACTTTCAATGTTTTTTATTTCTTCGTTCCAGGCCACGACTTGAACACGTCTTCCCATTGCGTTATTAAAAAAAAATTTTTTAAACTTGTATTGTTGCTTGTCTCCTACTAATCGGGGAGACTCAATGCCGTCCACGTACCTAACAATTTCTCTATTGAATGAAATAATATAATCTATATTATTATTATATTATTTGTTGTGCCGGGACGGGGTTGGAGCCGGCACTGGGTTCGGGATCCGTCGCAGGATGCAGAATAACTCTCACTATTGCCCTTGTTTTACTTGTCGTTTAATAAACCGACTTTGATTTACAGAAATCACTTAATTCACTACCCTGACTTGCGGGTGTTACAATGTTTAAATTAGACGTTAGTCGGTACGCGTTTCGGTTTAGGACTGCCCGCCGATGGTCGAACTCGGCGGTCTTTATACTCTCCGGGACGACGTCCGGTTGCTATGCCCTGCGCTGGCCTTTGCGTCAGCGATTTCGGTCGTCCCAGAGTTCGATGCTCCTAATTTCGGTATCGACTTGCATCGGATGATCGATCGTCCGATGCAATCGTCAGGAGTTTCGGTGGAAGTCATATTCGGCTTCTGTCGCTAGGGTCGGATTACTTATATCGTTGTGCGCTCACAACATATTGTTATATTGTTATATCATTTTATTATTGTATTATTGTATTATTTTTATTATTTTATTGTATTTTTGTATGATTTTAATAATTATACTCTTATGTATTGTAGCACTTACATAATTACATTATTATTGATATTTATTATTTATTATTATTATTGTTATTGTTATTATTATATTATATGTTTTGTTTTATAATTTGTATGTTAAGGTGGTTATGATGGATTATTTAGTTATAATGGATAATGTATGATACGTTTAGATTTTTAATTAAAATTTTAATTGTTATTTTTTAATAGTTGTAATACTTACACTGTGGAATCAAAAATTTTTATATTATCCAACACTTCATTCGAACTTAATAAATCACATGGGTTTACATTTTGCAAATCGTTCTCCATTTGTTGTACGTTGTCCATTTTAGTGTCAGTAAATATTTCTTGTTCGTTGTCTGATTCAGCGTCAGTAAACATTTTATTTAAAACAAAATTTGTATGTTAAAATTTTATATGTTATTATGTTATATGTTATTAACATGTTATTCTTTGCAATTTCTTTTTGGATATAATAATAAATTAAATATTCTCTTCAAAATAATGAAGTAATTTATAACAATCTTTCTTAATTTGGTGTAAATTGTGTATTTGCGTAAAGGACCGCACTAAACCCCATGAAATTGGGCCCCGGTGAAAATGGCTGAATTTTAAATATGTTGTACCTTTTGGGTCACTGAACAAATGTTTCCTCAGACAAAATGTAAAAAAATGGACAGTTTCGTCGTTTCAACCCTTCAAATGCCTAAAGGTCAGCCCAGCAAAGATATCACTTTCGGATCAATCCGGTTACAATTATAAGGGAACAATATGAATTTTTAGTGAACAAAATAGTTAAGAAATAGATTGTTTATGACAGTATTGTTTAAACAATTTGAAAATCATTGTTTAAACAATTTGAAAATCATTGTTTACAAGAACTGATTGCTGATTTAAATTCTGTGGGAAAAAATCATAACGAATAGCGTTTTCCTATATAACGCATTATTTGTTTTAAAATAAGCAATAAACAAATGACTGATAGTGAAACCTATTCCAGTAGCTTGACTCTTAGTTATGAAAAAACAAGCACTGTTAAATAGAAACAATGACATTGAGTGTTCTTATTACACCTGCGATTAGCCTATATTATAGTTACCGGAGTCTACCACGTGGAGGTTGCAGTGCGATTTTAGACTCCTTTGGGGTGCTTTTTGTACGTGAGTCCCCTTGCCTCTCACGATTCGGGGTGCTTTTTTTACGTGAGTCCCCTTGCCTCTCACCACTCATCTATTCATCTAGTTCCATAGCATCATTTGGATTGATAGGCTGCGCTCTATTAGATGCATCCAAAATGTTATGCAGTAGAGACGTAGCAGGATATGAAACATTTGGTTCATGACGTGCGTATCCAAAAAACCATAATACACTGGCAACGTGAGCACACAAGCCAATACTCCTAGCACCTGTTTTACAGGTACAGTAGTATCCATGAATAATGTTGTCATGAATAGCATTATCGTGTTTAATGATATTCATGACAACATTATTTAAGTAGACAACAGTATTTAAGTAAAGTTTGTGAAAGAAAACAGTAACCCGAGTGAGTGAACGTGCTTGCATGTGTGTGCGTATCATTGTGGTTATCGTTATCCAATGTTATTGCCAGTTCTGAAAATCTATGCATAATGCGAACTGTAGATTTTCTGTGCTGGCAGTAAATATTGGGATGCAGCTCGATCCATTGATTGATCGACTGATCGCGCAGCGGGCACCCGACGTAAGCGCCCGCGTCTAATGGTGAGTCGCGCCGCTCTTGTCTACCTCTTGTACTCGGCCAGCGATAGGGTAAGTATTTTGCATTATAACACAGAAAGTAAGCTTCTGACAAAATTTTGCAAGAGGAAAAGTCGTCTCAGAATTTTGTCACGAATCTGTACTTTCAACGGTAAAAGGTTGTTTTGAATCACCCTGTATATATATATATATATATATATATATATATATATATATATATATATATATATATATATATATATATATATATACACAGGGTGTCCCATTTTAACTTAGACAGCTGCATAACATGAAAAATTGCAATGTAATCAAAAAATGTTTTAGACAAAAGTCGTATGGTTTCAAGGGGGACATAAGATGGTGGCAATGATTTGACCTTGGATAGTCGTTTGAAGCTCACGTGAACGTTACCTCCAATTTCTTACATGCAACCCTCTATATTGTAGTATATTGTTTGAAAGGGCATAAAATAAGAAAATTTTTGGCGCTCACCAGAGGTTAATACGTTGACCCGTTCGGGAGTTATTTAAGGTCAAAAATTGACTTTTTCCAACTTTGACCTTAAATAACTCCCGAACGGATTAACGTATCGACCTCTGGTTTGCGCTAAAATTTTTCTTATTTTATGCCCTTTTAAACGGTAAACTACAATATGGGGAGTTCCACTTCAAATTTTTGAGTTAGAGCCCCCTGGGACACTAAAAAATTTTAAGTAAAACTCCTATATTGCAGTATACCGTTTGAAAGGGCATAAAATAAGAAAAATTTTGGCGCAAACCAGAGGTCGATACGTTAATCCGTTCGGGAGTTATTTAAGGTCAAAGTTGAAAGAAGTCAATTTTTGACCTTAAATAACTCCCGAACGGGTCAACGTATTAACCTCTGGTTAGCGCCAAAAATTTTCTTATTTTATGCCCTTTCAAACGATATACTACAATATAGGGGGTTGCATGTAAGAAATTGGAGGTAACGTTCACGTGAGCTTCAAACGACCATCCAAGGTCAAATCATTGCCACCATCTTATGTCCCCCTTGAAACCATACAACTTTTATCTAAAACATTTTATGATTACATTGCAATTTTTCATGTTATTCAGCTGTCTAAGTTAAAATGGGACACCCTGTATATATACATATAGATATATATAATATATATAAAGGTCACATAAAAATTATAAGACTTTATTTTTGGATAGGTGAATTGTATTAGCAGCGGTTTGTAGTCTAAAAATAGTTGTGTTTAAAAATTTAGAAAATAAATCTTGCAACCTTTATGTGACCTATCTTACACATAATGCGTATATAAATAATTATACATACACAAGCATATATACAGGGTGTTTGAAACAAAAGTACCCAGCCGAAAAATGGGGGTAGATTGGGTCAAACCGAGACGAAAAGTCATGTACCATTTTGCAAGATTCGCAATAGTTAACGAATTATTAATTGATACGTCTGAGCAAATGAGCGCATGAGAAGCGGTAGGCCGAACTCGGCAGACATGTAAAATACCATTTAATACCATAAAATGGTATTTTATGTGTCTGCCGAGTTCGTGAAACAAAAGTACCCAGCCGAAAAATAGGGGTAGATTGGGTCAAACCAAGACGAAAAGTCATGTACCATTTTGCAAGATTCGCAATAGTAAACGAATTATTAATTAATACGTCTGAGCAAATGAGCGCATGAGAAGCGGTAGGCCGAACTCGGCAAACATGTAAAATACCATTTAATACCATAAAATGGTATTTTACCTGTCTGCCGAGTTTGGTCTACCGCTTCTCATGCGCTCATTTGCTCAGACGTATTAATTAATAATTCGTTAACTATTGCGAATCTTGCAAAATGGTACATGACTTTTCGTCTCGGTTTGACCCAATCTACCCCCATTTTTTCCCTGGGTACTTTTGTTTCAAACACCCTGTATATTGAATATATTTTATTTATAGAATTAGAATTATTTGTAAAAACCAATTTTTCTGAAATGTACAATAACTTGTTAAGCAAAATTATTGGATATGGCTCAGTAACCAATGGCATTTACAAATTAGAAGTACGTATAATTAATTTCAATAAGGATGATTATATGGATCTCGACATCAATAAAGGTGATAAAATTCAAATAATTGGCTGCATAAGAGGCAGCATAAAAAGGTATAAACTATAATGATATTCCTATAAACTAAATATTTTTTACATACAATAGGGGGGTCCCGTTTGCCTACAATCCCGATTGCCAACAGCTTCGTTTGCCCACAACATTTTGTTTACAGCTTCGTTTGCCGGCATTCCCGATTGCCGACATTCCTGATTGCTACAAGCACTATTGCGCACATGTAATAGTTAAAAATACAAACGTACGTTTGCGCACATGGCCAAACACATTGGACACATGACTTTATTGCACAAAAGCAGATTGCACACATGACATTATTGCGCACATACATGTTGCACACATGACTTATTGCGCACATACGCGTTATATTGCACACACGTCGCAGGCTTATTGTAAAATCAGCGTTTTTGCAAAAAGGCTAGCATTTTTGCGAAATGCCGGCCTTTTGCGAAAGCATTTGATCGTTTCTTTAATAAGACTAACGTGCGTGCCAAAAAGCCTAAAGTGCGTTCAGTCTTATTGGGAAACGATCATTGCTTCGCAAAAGGCCGGCTTTTCGCAAAGAGGCTAGTCTTTTTGCAAAAGGGCTGATTTTGCAGTAAGCTTACGACATATGTGTGCAATATAACGTGTATGTGCGCAATAAAGTCATGTGTGCAATGTGTATGTGCGCAATAATGTCATGAGTGCAATCTGCTTGTGTGCAATTAAGTCATGTGTGCAATGTGTTTAACCATGCGCGCAAACGTACGTTCGTATTTTTAACTATTACATGTGCGCGATAATGCTTGTAGGCAATCGGGAATGTCGGCAAACGAAGCTGTAGGCAAAATGTTGTAAACAAACAAAGCTGTTGGCAATCGGGATTGTAGGCAAACGGAGCCCCCCCCCCCCCAAACAATATATATTATACCCTATATTGTAGTATATCATTTGAAGAGGCATAAGATAAGAAAAATTGTGGAGCAAACCAGAGATTGATACGTTGATCCGTTCGGGAGTTATAATGACTCACTCTATGTATACAATATATGTACATATACAGGGTGTTTTAAAATTAAGTGCATTAAATTTGTGTAATGAAAGAAGGAATCAATACAAGCATTTTAAGTATAAGAACCATGGGTCGGCGACGCTTTGTTACGGCGTTATGGGCGTTTAAACTAAATCGTCATAACGTCTGCGATGCAATTATTTTATTCTGTTAATTTGACATGTTTACAGAAAATGTTCAAAGTTACGACCGCCAATGTTACGGCAAAAGTCGTAGCAACGGAGCAATGACTGCCGCGTTCTTTGGAATATTTCAGGCATGTGTCGGATGGTTTCAGATGCCTCAACGATGCGAGCGACCAGATCCTCCTCAGATTCGACTTGTTCAGAATAAATCATACTTTTCATTGCACCCCAGAAGAAAAAATCGAGAGGCGTTAAATCTGGTGATTTTGCAGGCCACGTAACAGGTTCACCCCGCCCAATCCATCTGTCGCCGAAAGTATCTGTCAGGTGATTGCGTACTTCAGCCGTAAAGTGCGGTGGAGCACCGTCGTGCTGAAACCACATGACCCTTCTAATTGCGAGCGGTACGTCTTCCATAAGTTCCGTCAGGACTTGCTGCAGGAATACCAGAATTGCGCCCATTAAGCCTGAAAGGCATAAGGTAGGGCCCGATTAAGAAATCATTAAGTATTCCCGCCCACACATTCACCGTAAAACGTTCTTGGTGACCACGAATTAAAGTGGCATGTGGATTAACTTCAGCCCACACATGACTGTTGTGAGTGTTAACGATGGCTTCACGCGTGAAACTTGCTTCGTCGGTAAACAAAACACGAGCTGGAAATTCAGGTTGGAGAGCTCTTTATTGCAGAAACCAATTAACAAAGGCAACACGAGCCGGAAAATCATCGGGGCGAAGAGCTTGCACCTTTTGCCGATGAAACGGATGAAGCAAATTGTCATGGACAATATTCCAAACGAGACTGTTATTAACATGGAGCTCGCGTGCAACAATTCTAGTACTTGTTGATGGATTATCTTCAAATCGCTCTAATACTTCTTCCTCAAACTGTGGAGTACGTGTTGACCTATTCCTCCCTGCGTTGTACATCCTCGATTGCAATGATCCCGTTTCCCTCAGACGTTGATTAACGTTAACAAAAGTCCTCCGGTTCGGCAGTCTTCTGTTCGGGTATCTTTCTTGATACATCCTCTGAGCGAGCGCACAGTTGCCTCCAGCAGCGCCGAAAGTTAAGTGTATGTCTGCGAGTTCCTCCCAAGTGTATCCATTGTGGCGGTTCATGATTATTTCAAAGAAAATAAAGCTACTCGTTTATTACCAGCTACTCGTTTCTCACTGTGAGTAGCACAGCTCGACTGACAACGTGATCACTACAGCTTGGCTGAGAAAACACGAGGAAAGTGAAAAAAAGAACTTGCAAGCACCTTGAGAAGTAAACAAACGAGAGGCAAACAAACTACACCGCGGGCGTAGTACTTGTGACGATTTAGTTTATACGCTTATAACGCCGTAACGAAGCGTCGCCGACCCATGGTTCCTATACTTAAAATGCTTGTATTGATTTCTTCTTTCATTACACAAATTTAATGCACTTAATTTTAAAACACCCTGTATATATGTATATATACATATATATATACAGGGTGTTACTAAAAGACCGCCCACTAACTACATAGCGGTATTCCTTGTCAAAAACTGAGTCGAAAAGTCCTAAACCACTTTTCTCTATAATGCTTAACAAAGCCGTAATCATTGAGTAAAGTTAGTCCAACCAGCGTCGTTCTTTAGCCGGGCGAACGTCGGTGAGCCGCGCGCCTGATAGTGTGCGTGAGCGCTCCGCCGCGCGCGGCGGCACGGCACGGCGGCACGGCCGCAGCGGCCGCGCTATGCCTTCGCGCGCGTCGCGTGCAATATTCTTACGCATTGTAATAATAAAAATAATGTTTTCTTGCACTAAAAATCACTTTTTACTCTTGTCAGAAGTACCTCCTTGCAGAAAATTTTGATAACGGATAAAACTTTCGCCAAGACATAACTATTATTGCCATATGAAAATTTAAACAAATAAAAAAAATTATACTGTGTATTTTACAATACAACAATTATTTTCTAAACAATCCGTTTTGTTCAATATCTTTGCGTTAACTTAATTTAAATTATAACACAAAGCACTTATTGAATCTTTTTACGAGGTTTGCCCAGTTACTCAGAAGTAAAAAAATTTTTAAGGGGAATTTACTGTAACAATTAGATATTTAAATAATCTCGTACTTAAAAGAAAATAGGTACATTAAAAATATTATTAAAAGCTAAAGTATTCAAAAATAAAAAAATTTCTTCTTTTATGAAAGAAAGATTTATCCTAAGTTATGAATAACGCTGTCCAGATGTACAATCTTTTTCAAACAAGGCAAAAATAAGAGCAAACCGCCGAGCAAACAATATTAATTTTTATAGTAAATAATAAATAATAACACGTTTAATAACTTAAAACAAAATACAATACAAACGTTTCTGTCTTAGTTTAGACGCATATATAAAAGTGAAATGTTATCGTATTCATAAAACATTGGTCAGCGGTAAAGTTGTTGGAAAAGGTTGAACATAAGGTAAATTACGTGATAACTGTTGTCTTTTAAATAAAATGAAATTGAAAAGTTAGCTGCAATTCGTATAAGTTTTTTCATAAAGATGTAAAATTTACTTATCAGGCAGTATAATATCAATCTCGTGATAATCTACCGTGTCTGGTTTCAGTGATAAAACAATGCTTATGAGTAAATATAAGTGCACGGATTGAAGGCTTAGGCTCAAGCGCAAGGTGAAATAAGTACATACAAATGTCGTGAAGTATCATATAATAAAATAACACTAGTAAATAAAAAATTATGAAGTAAATAAATAAACTAGTAAATAAAAAATTTTTTTAATGATTACACTAGTTTACAGCCAAAATGTACATTTAATGCCACTATTTTTTTCCTATGTCTTTTGGCCCGCTAAACTCGGAAATCACATAGAAAAATTTTTTTATGGATTGGTTTTTTTGGTTTTTTGATTTTTTGTACCTTCACTCAATTGCTCATAACTCCGGTATTTATCCATAGATTTTATTCCTCAATAGCTTGTATTCTTCGTGCAAGTACGACCTATACGTAAACAATAAGAAACTGGACATAATTTGACGTTTTCTATTTTTGCATGGCGATAGAGTGAATTTTCTATTTTTATAATTCTATTTTTATTTAAATAAAAATAGAAAATTCACTCTATCGCCATGCAAAAATAGAAAACGTCAAATTATGTCCAGTTTCTTATTGTTTACGTATAGGTCGTACTTTTACGAAGAAAACAAGCTATTGAGGAAGAAAATCTATGGATAAATACCGGAGTTATGAGCAATTGAATGAAGGTACAAAAAATCAAAAAACCAAAAAAACCAATCCATAAAAAAATTTTTCTATGTGATTTCCGAGTTTAGCGGGCCAAAATACATAAGAAAAAAATAGTGGCATTGAATGTACAGAAAAATTTTTTTATTTTGTAAACTAGTGTTATTCTTCTATTGTCGAGAGATTTCCACACAATTGACATCTGTAATCTGTTTTATTTATTAACTTATTTTTATTTATTTACGAGTGTTACTTTGTTATATGATGCTTCATGATATTTCTTTGTACTCATTTCACCTTACGCTTAAGTGTAGGCCTTCAGTCCGTACGCTGATATTAACTCATAAGCACTGTTTCGTTACTGAAACTAAACGGTAGATCATCATGACACTGATATTACACTGTCTGGTAAGTGAATTTAACATAAAAAAAAATTTTACGAATTGCAGCTAATATTTCATTTTATTTAAAAGGCCGCATTTTTACTTTATGTTTAATCTTTTCTAACAACTTTACCGCTGACCTACGTATTACGAATATGATAACATTTCATATTAATTTATGCGTTGTTAACGATTCGATTTAAGATTATTGTGAAATATTACAATAAAGAGGGTCTAAACTAAGGCCAAAGCGTTTGTATTGTATTTTGTTTTAAGTTATTAAATGCGTCATAACTTAATATTCGCTATAAGATCGACGTTTTGCTTTTATTTGCCTTAAGTTTCAAAAAGATTTATCCTCTTCTTATAATATTAAACAGGAATTTTCTATATCAAAATTTTGAAGATTAGGGGAACGTAGAGAAGAAATGTTTTATTTATATTTGCAAATAAATAGTTTCCTGTTGTTTTAAAATATTAATAGCCCTGATAAGGACTGTTTTGCAGTGAGCTGCTAATTCTGAAAAGAGCCGGTTCAATCCTGGACTGTTACGAATAAAATTGATAGTCCTAAAAAGGACGTATTACAATAAGTTTTCGAAATGAGCCCCGCGAACCACAATGCATACTTCCGCACGAAGAATTAAATTTTTTCGTACGCATTGAAGCATCGGTCCATCGACAGTTTTAAACAGATATTTGTATTCTTATCAATTTCATGCTCAACAGTGTTTTTTAGGACTTAACAAGAATGCGTATTGCACGCGACGCGCGCAAAGGCTAATCGCTGCCGCTACGGAGAGGTGGCGGGACGGCCATCACGAGCGTCACGTCGTGTGCAATATTCTTATGCATCGTAATAATAGAAATAATTTTTTTTTGCTAAAAATTACATGTTACTCCTATTAAAAGTACCACCTTACAGAAAATTTTGATAATAGATAGAACTTTCGTCAAGACTATCAACATATGAAAATTTAAAAAAATACAAAGGTAAATTGCATTTTGAAATACAAAAATTAAATTTTAAACAATCCGTTTTTGGTTAGACATCTTTCATTAATTAAAATTATAAAATAAAGCACTTACAGAACAATGTTTTGAAGAGTTTTGTCCAGTTACTCACAATCAGAAGTAATAAATTGTTTAAGAGAAATTTACTATAACAATTAGATATTTAAATAATTCCATACTTAACAGAAAATACATAAAGTGTAATGAGAAATGTAAATATAGATTTTTTTTATAAAAAAAAGATTTATTCTAAGTCATGAATAACGTTTACCAGATATACGATCTTTTTGAAACTTAAGGCAAATAAGAGCAAAACACCGATCTTATAGCGAATAATAAATAATAACATATTTAATGACTTAAAACAAAACACAACACAAACGTTTCTGTCTTAGTTTAGACCCTCTTCAGTGTAACATTTCTCAATAATCTTAAATCTAATCGTCAACAACGCATAAATTAAGACCCTTGCACAATGCCAGGCAACAGGCAATAGGAACAGGAAATTACAAAAAATTCGTCAATACAAACCTAAAAAATTTGAACGTTATGATTGGTTGGCAACTAGCAATAGGCACAAAATTTCGAACGTGACTGAAATTCTGTGTCTATTGCCTGTGTCATCGTCTATTCTGCATAGATACAAGGTTTTTCATTTCTGTTCCCTGTTCCTATTGTCTGTTGCCTAGCATTGTGCAAGGGGCTTAAAAGTAAAATGTTATCATATTCATAGGTCAACGGTAAAGTTGTTAGAGAAGGTTGAACATTTGTTAAATCACGTGACTAACTGCTGCTTTTTAAATGATAACAGATTACAAGATTAGCTGCAATTGGAAAAGTTTTTTCATAAAGATGTAAATTCACTTACAGACAGTGTACTATCAATCTCGTTATAATTTACCGTGTCTTGTTTCAGTAATAAAACAATGCCTATGAGTTAAGATCAGCGTACGGACTGAAGGTCTAGGTTCAAGAGCAAGGTAAAATGAGTACACACAAATAACATAAAGCATCATGTAACAAAATAACACTAGTAAATAAAAAAATAAATTAGTGAATAAAAAATCTTTCTAATGATTACTTTCCTATTGTCAAGAGAACCACAAAATTGGCAACTGTAGTCTGTTTTTTTATGAACTTATTTTTATTAATTTATTAGTGTTACTTTGTTATATGATGCTCCATGATATTGTCTCTGTACTCATTTTCCATTACGTTTGAGCATCGGCCTTCAATCCGGGCGCTGATTTTAACTCATAAGCATTGTTTTTTTACTGAAACCAGACACGGTAGATTATCACCGAGATGATATACTGTAGAGATTGATATTATACTGTCTGATAAGTTAATTTTACATCTTTATGAAAAAATATACAAATTGCTGCTAACTTTTCAATTATATTTTATTTAAAAGACAGCAGTTATCACGTGATTTATCTTATGTTTAACCTTTTTTAACAACATTAACGCCGAGTTATGTTTTTCGAATATGATAACATTTCACATTTAATAAATAAAATGTTCAAGGACTCTCGAAATTTAAATAAACGATGTAAAAGGGCAATGAGAGTCAACGCGGTTCTTGATGCGTAGAATATCAGATTAACTGATTTTACATTTACTTATGCGTTGTAGATGATTAGATTTAAGGTTATTGCGAAATATTACACCGAAGAGAGTCTAAAACTAACAATAAGACTAAAACGTTTGTACTGTATTTCAAGTTACTTGAATGCGTTATTATTTATTATTTGTTTAAGATCGGCGTATTGTTCTTGTTTGCCTTAAAAAGATTTATTTTCTTTTTATGATATTAAGTAAAATATTCTGTTTAATATTTTGCAGATTAGCGGAACGTAGGGAAGGTATGTTTTATTTATTTTTGCGAACGAGAAGTTTCCTGACGTTCTGAAATATTAGTAGTCCTGAAAAGGACTGTTATGCATGAAATTGATAGTCCTAAAAAGGACTTATTACAGTAAATTTTCGAAATGAGCCCCGTGAGCCTCAATGCATGCTTCCGCACGGAGAATTAAATTTTCTTGTACGCGTCGCAACATCGGTCCGTCGATAGTATGGACAGCTATTTGCATCCTTTCAATGACTTCTTCGGGTGAAGCGGGCTCTGTTGCGTATACAATCTTTTTCAGATGACCCCAAAGAAAATAGTCTAATGGTGTGAGATCGGGTGAACTGTTAACAATCAATATGAAAAATATAATTAATGCACTTTTTTCTACATCCATCTTCTTTTCCTATCTTTATTAAAACCTTTTCTTACCGTGCTGGCCATCTGATTGGTCCATGTTGCGCTATCCAACGACCGGGAAAACGTTCATTTAAAAAATTAGTAACGCCTCGGTACGCATGCGGTGGTGCCCCGTCTTGCTGGAAAAACATAACTCTTCTTTGTAAGAGAGGAATTTCTTCCAGAAGATCTGGTAGCCGTTGTGTTAGGAAATCAGCGTAAGTTCTTCCCTATAAAAGACATCTTTAGTATACATATTGATACATGTTGCAAATGCATTAGGAGATTTTTAATATTTTTACCGTCAATATGTCTGGTAGAAGGGTGGGACCGATAACTCTATCGCCCAAAATCCCTGCCCAGTAGTTCAGCTTCCATCTATGTTGAAAGCTACGCGTGCGGGTCACGCATGGGTTTATAACGTCATAATAATGCTCATTATGACAGTTAAACATACCCGTGCGCGTAAACAGTGACTCGTCGGTCCACATAATATTTGCCAGGAAATTTTCATCGGCTTCATTATTATGCAGAAGCCAACGACAAGAAATTTTTCTCTAGCACGGTAATCTCTCTCATGTAATTCTTGTACTTTTGTACGATGAAATGGGTATAGCAATTCACTTTTCAATACCCTGTGAACTGTTACGTGATCAATATTTATGCGCGGCCTATTGCACGTGTGCTTGTCGTTGGATCCTCATCAACCATCTCTAAAATGTTCTCTTGTATTTTGGGCCTTATCTGACGATTGCGACCAACGTCAATGAGTTTCGGCATCAAGCAATCACTATTCCGAATTCTCTGGTCTAACCGTTCAAAAGTTTTTCGATCGGGATGCATGCGATTCGGATACCGTTCCGCATACAGTCTTTCCGCACGCGCACTTACACACCGAGCTTCACCATAAATTAAATACATATCAGCGTATTCGTTATTACTATACCGATACATTTTTCTTTCGCAAAAATATCTAATTTGCATGCGAGACGCTTGATGATGCCACGAAAGAAAATGTCGCTAAATCGAGTTACATTTGTTTTATATCGTGTTTTATCTCGTAAATTTATTTATCCGTGTTTTATCTTGTAAAAAATTCATGGTATAAAGAATCTGTCGGTATAGTAGTAACGAATATGTATACCGATATGTATTCAATTTACGGTGATGCAAACTGTTCAAGCGCGTGTGCAGAAAGATTGTGTGCGGAACGGTATCCAAAACGCATGTATCTCGATCAAAATACTGTTGAAAGATTAGACCAAAAAATTTGAAATTGTAATGATTTGATACTAAAATTTGTTGATGATAGTCGTAATCGTCGGATCAGAACGCTCAAAATGGAAGAGAACCTTTTTTGAAATTAATTGAGGAGGATCTTACGATTAATACACGTGTGATAGGCCGTGCATTAAACGAAGGACACGTAACTGTTCACAGGGTATTGAAATGTGAATTATTATACTCATTTTATCATGCACAGGTGCAAGAATTACATGTGGGAGATCACTGTGCCAAAGAGAGTTTCTGTCGTTAGCTTCTACATAATAATAAAGCCAAGGAAAATTTTCTAATAAATATTACATGGACCGACGAATTCTTATTTACGTGCAAAGATAAATGCTTAGCTGTCAAAATAAGCATTATTGTGACGTTATTAACTCACGCGTGACCTGCACACGCCGCTTCCAACATAAAGAAACTTCTGGGCAGACCAATTTGGGCGACAGAATTATCGGTCTTACTCTTTCTAAAAGATATTTTAATAATAAAAATATTAAAAATCTTCTGATCCATTTGCCAATATGTATCCAATGTGTATCGATATGTACTAAAGATATATCTTTTATAGGGAAAAAATTACGCGGATTTACTAACACAATGGCTATCAGATCTTCTCGAAGAAATTCCTCTCTTGTAAAAACCAATTATGTTTTTTCCAGCAAAGACGGGGCACCATTGCATACATACCTACGCGTTACCCAGTTTTCAAAATGGACATTTTTCTTGTTGTTCAATAGCGCAACATACATCAATTAGAGGTCTGGCATGTTACGCAAAAATTTTAATTTAAAAAGATAGGAGAAAAAAGAGAGATGCAAAAAAAGTGCTTTAATATTTTTCATATTGATTGTTACAGTTTACCCGATCTCACACCGTTAGATTCTTTTTTTTTTAAGTTATTTGAAGAGAATTTTATAAGTAACAGAGGGCCGCTACACCCGAAATCATTGCGAGGAAGCAAATATAGACTGTCCATACTGTGATGGACTGATGCTGCGACGCGTACGAGAAAATTTAATTCTCCGTACAAAAGCATGCATTGAGGCTCACGGGGCTCATTTTCGAAAACTTATTGTAATACGTTCCTTTTTAGGACTATCAATTTTATTCGTAACAGTCCAGGATTAAACCGGTTCTTTTCAGAATTAGCAGCTCACTGCGCAAAACAGTCCTTATCATGGCCATTAATATTTCAAAAACAAAGGAAACTATTT
>JASTWR010001430.1:0-44420 GCA_030770355.1 Harpagoxenus sublaevis
GAAAAGAAAATAGTTCAGGCATGCATAAAGGAATCTAGATAGGAGCAGGCCAAGGAAAGAGGAAAGTAAATTGGGAGAAGAAGAGAAGGGAACTGATAGAGAGGGCGGGGATGGAGAAGGAGCAGCTGAGGAGAGAAATGGAGACTGAGGACCAGGAGGCGGCAGAAAATTTCGTATGAAGAATAGAGGAAAAGGAAAAGGAGGAAAGAAGGATAAAGATAAACGAGACAAGATGCAATAGTAGTTATAAAGAGATCTTAACAGAAGAGTTACCAAAGTATTTACAAAGAAAGAAGAAAAGGAAGGATAGAATCTTGATAGCCAGATACAGATGTGGGAGCGAGTCAACAAAAGGCAGTCAACATTGGAGAGAGGAAGGGGATAGGAGATGTAGAATATGCCAAAGAGAAGAGGAGAACATAGAACATATAATAAAAGAATGCGAAGCGACAAAAAACGAGATACAGATAGAAGAATTTTTAGGAGAGGAAGGAAAAGGACTAGAAGTAATGAAACGGATAGAAAAAGTTAGAAGAGAGACGGAGAAGAGGGATAGTATAAAGGGAGAGGAGTAGGAAGGGAAATTGGAAGACAGTTAGAATGTATTGATGTTGAATTAGGTTGGAAGTTAGTTAGGTTGATCTAAGTGATACATAATATATATGGTAAAAAGAGAAATTGATATATAATATATACAGGGTTTATCAAAAGTATGGAAACCCTTAAATATTTTGAAAACTACGCATTTTAGAAAAAAATGTTTCAGACGAAAGTTGTAGGGTTTCAAGTAACGCATTAAATAGTAATATTAGTGTGACTGCAAATAACTTTGTTAATGCCAGGTAAAAATAACTTCAAAATTTTTAAATGGAAACCTCTATTTTTGATTGCATATTTTTATCGCTTACCTCGAGAGCTTTTCAAAACACTATAATTAAGTATTTTTTTATTATATACTTTTCAAGTTACGGAGCTTGATAGCTACGATACTGTGTTGTTTTTCGGAATTGTAATTAAAATCGTTCAATTACAAATACATTTTGAAATTGTAATTAAACTCGAATTTTATTACAATTAAAAAAGTAAATAAAGTAATTATTATTAACATTTTTTTAAATTACAAATTTTACAATCTTGATTTACATTTTTTTGTGTGTTTGAGTGTTTTAGAATAAATTCTGAAAGTGGTTTCCATTGACTTCTTGACAGTATGCCAATCTTTGATAGAACGCAGAAAAAGCTCTACGATTTGATTTAGCAGGTATTAAGGCTGCTTCATCCCTTATTCGCTGCCTCAATTCTTGGATATTTTGAGGTTTTGTTTCGTAAACCTTTCTCTTCAGATAGCCCCAAAAGTAATAATCAAGAGCAGTTAGATCTGGTGACCTAGGTGGCCAATTTTCCCCACCCTCATTTCGGTTCCTTCTTTCTATCCACCTTTGCTGGAAAACTTCATTTAAAATTCGACGTGGTCCTGCACCAAAATGAGGCGGAGCTCCATCATGCTGAAATCATATTTGCTCAAAGTTATTTGGAAAAATATTTTGTATGGCTGGAATTATTTCATCTACAAGTAATCTCTTGTACCTATGAGCATTGAAGTTTTCCTCCAAAAAAGTGGCCCTATCACATAAGCGTCTATCATGCCGCACTATACATTTATTTTTTGTGAGTATGACATTCCCGCACCCAATTCGGATTTTCATCTGACCAGAGACGAAAATTTTGATTATTAACCTCTCCCGTCAATGTAAAGGTTGCCTCGTCTGTGAAAACAATTTAATAAAGAAAGTTGGGCGAGGCATCTATTAGGTCCATCATTTTTGCACAGAAGCGTATACGACGCTCATCATCTCCGTCTTGCAATTCTTGAACGTATTGCAGTTTGTATGGATGTAATTTATTTTTTCTTAACATTCTGTGTACGGACATGGGAGCAATGTCGTGAGCTAGAGCTGCTCTATTAACAAATGTATGAGGATTTTCAATAAAAGTCTGCAGAACATCAAGTTGTTTGTCGTTATTAGTTGCAGATGATGGCCTGCCAGACCTAAAGCGACTTTTTACACTACCAGTTTCTTGAAAACGTCGTACAGTTTTCAAAACAGTGGATTTATTAATTTGCCGATTTGGATACGTGTTATTAAATAATCGAACGACACCAGTGAACGATCGTTCATTATCACCCCATCCGCGCATCATTAGGATAGTGATTCTTTCACACTCCGATAATTCGTTAGCCATTTTTGCTTCCTCATAGAGGAAGCTTTGTTTTCATAAACTTCGTATATGGACCTTTGATCGCATATAAAGCTAGGTCTAATCAACCAAATATTAAAGAAAAATATATGAAATAGGGGTAGAAAAGACCAAAGAAAAATTTGTTTTTTAGTTTTTGACGCTAATGTGTTCAGAATGTTCTAAAACGTCGAAAAATCGCAATTTTAAAAAATGTGTGTATGTATGTATGTATGTATGTCTGTGCCAAATAAACCGAAATTTCTATAACTCCAGAACTGATCAACCAAATCTTAACCAATTATATATGAAATAGGGGTAAAAAAGATTGAAAAATATAATAGAATTAGAAAAATTGCGAATATTTTAAAATTTTAACTTTTAAGGGCTACATCTCAAGTCTCAATAATTGCGATTTTTCAAAAATTAATGTTTTTTGACAATTTAGTATTAATTATTGGCAATTTTTTCTAATTATATTATATTCTTCAGTCTTTTCTACCCCTATTTCATATATAATTCTTTAAGATTTGGTTGATTAGACTCAGCTTCATAAAGCTTCTATGTATGTACGAATTCTCCGAAATTTGAAATGTCAATCAATTTTTAAAGAATTATATATGAAATAGGGGTAGAAAAGACTGAAAAAATCTAATAAAATTAGAAATAGCCCGATATCTTAAAATTAATGGAAATTAGAGCAACATTTAAATCTTAACAAATTTTCTATCTATCTATATAAAATAGAATGTCTGTACGTCTGTTCTTTATACACTCTTAAACTATTCGACCGATCTGGACGAACTTTTGCACAGTTACTCTTTACATTCATGCGCAAAACATAGGCTACTACGGAACCTCGATTATTCACTTACCGATCAGCTACTTTATTCCTTGGTTTTCCCGGGCGTTTTTTCGGGAATTTCGAGATTGCCCGCTCGCGATGTACGCACAGAACTTCGATATTTCACTTACCGATTACCGATTTTATCCCTTTGTTTTCCCGGGCGTTTTTTAAGTCTGTTTGTTCTTTATACACTGTGTGCTAAACTATTCGACCGATCTGAACAAACTCTTGCACAGTTACTCTTTACATCCTTGCGCAAAACATAGGTTACTACGAAACCTCGATATTTCACTTACAGATCAGCGTCTTCATCCCTTGGTTTTCCAGAGCGTTTTTTCGGGAATTTCGAGATTGCTCGCTTGCGATGTACACAAACCCTCGATATTTTACTTACCGATTACCGATTTTATCCCTTGGTTTTCCTGGACATTTTTAAAGTAAAATATCGAAGTTCTGTGTACATCGCAAGCGAGCAATCTCGAAATTCCTGAAAAAACGCCCGAAAAAACCAAGGGATGATTACAGTATTTGTTGAATACTATTTCTTTTTTAAATTTAATTTTAATCTCAAATTGAACTTTCGCAATAGGTTTTACAAAAAATATTGTAAGTATGTGGTATTTGCGAAAGACAACAAATTATGTTACATGCGAGCAAACAATCTCGAAATTCCCGAAAAAACGCCCGGCAAAAACCAAGGGATGAAGTCGCTCATCGGTAAGTAAAATATCTGAAAAGCAGAAGTGACTCAATAGCGTGAAACTCGAGTAGAAAAAAGACCGGTTACGACATGTTCAATTAAGGAAAACATTTATACGGTCCGATTTGAAATTAGAGGCATTTAGTTATGATCCAAATTACGAATATCAATTTTGTCCGAGAGTAATAATTGGGAAAATGGATGCAATATGTGATCATTGTCAAGCCAAAAAGTTTAAAACTTAAGCACGTGGAATTCGTTGTTCAAACGGAAAAGTTAAACTACCGCTTTTAAATCAACCACCCGACACACTCCTTATGTTTGTTCACAATATGGATATTAAAACACAAATGAACCCCGACAGCACACGATATTCTATGGACGTCCATTGGAGTCCATTCAAAGTTCCTGGACTTCAAATGGACTCCAATGGACGTCCATAGGATATCGTGTGCTGTCGGGAAAGTCGTTTGAAGAAAAACGATTCCCGGGCGAAGCCCGGGTAACCAGCTAGTCATTTAATTAATACTAAACATAAAATCTTTAAACGAATAAGTAACACATCAACTTCGCCAGTGATTATTAACCAAATTGAGAATTTTAATTGACGGTACTGGCAATCACAATATACGCGTTATTAAGATTGGAAATTTATTATAAACTAATAAATTTTTCAAATCCTTTTCGTGTATTTCCAAGTACACGAATTTCCAACCTACTAAACTGCGTGCCAACTGATTTGTCAGACTTTAAAACACAGTTTCGTTAGGAGAATTAAAAATCCCCTACCCCCCTGATTGAAAGAAATTATTGCGAAAAATATTACCTCAGCCAGGGTTTGAACCTGGAACCTCCCGTATACCGTGCGGGTGTCGTGCCAATTCGACCACTGAGGCTGTGATAATATTTGTCGCAATAATACATATTAAGGTGACTAAGTAATAATAATAATAAGATGGAACACCGATATTTCAGTCAACGGTGTCAACGGGAGGTTCCAGGTTCAAACCCTGGCTGAGGTAATATTTTTCGCAATAATTTCTTTCAATCAGGGGGGTAGGGGATTTTTAATTTTCCAACAAAACTGTGTTTTAAAGTCTGACAAATTGGTTGGCACGCAGTTTAGTAGGTTGGAAATTCGTGTACTTGGAAATACACGAAAAGGATTTGAAAAATTTATTAGTTTATAATAAATTTCAAATCTTAATAACGCGTATATCGTGATTGCTAGTACCGTCGATAAAATCTTTAGTCCATATTTATGTAAATAAAACTTATTAATGACAATAATTAAAAAGTAAAACAAATTCTATTACATTCTTCAGTCTTTTATACCCCTATTTCATATATAATTCTTTAAGATTTGGTTGATTAGACTCAGCTTTATAAAGTTTCTATGTATGTACGAATTCTCCGAAATTTCAAATGTGTGTAACACGAGAACTGAACAATTAAATTTTAAAGAATTATATATGAAATAGAGGTAAAAAAGACTGAAAAATATAATAAAATTAGAAATAGCACGATATCTCAAAATTAATGGACATTAGAGCAACATTTAAATCTTAACGAATTATATATGAAATAGGGGTAGAGAAGACTGAAGAATATAACTAATCAACCAAATCTTAAAAAATTATATATGAAATAGGGGTAAAATAGACTGAAAAATATAAGAAAATTAGAAATAGCCCGATATCTCAAAATTAATGGAAATTAGAGCAACATTTAAATCTTAACGAATTATATAGATATGAAATAGGGGTAGAGAAGACTGAAGAATATAACTAATCAACCAAATCTTAAAGAATTATTTATGAAATAGGGGTAGAATAGAATGAAAAATATAAGAAAATTAGAAATAGACCAATATCTCAAAATTTGTGGAAATTAGAGCATATTTTAAAATTTCAACCTTTAAGGGCTACATCTCAAGTCTTAATATCCATTAGAGCAACGAAATATCACCAGCGGTGCATTTGGTGTACTGAGTGCAGTCGCACTGCCGGCGCAAATTAATTTCATAAATTTATCTTAGGTTGGCAAAACAATCCTAACAACTTAGTGTTTACACGTTATTGCATATTCTTGTAGCCCTTGTTAAGACGTTTTTAAAACACTCTTTCGTTCAGTCAAATTAAATTATGATTTGAGAGTTTTAAAAAATTATGATTTTATTAAGAATTGAAGCAATCAAATTTTCAGAAAAGTACTGGTTTTTTATAAAACCATAATTAAAATTTACAAAAACCTTACTTAAAAGAAAACGGTTAAATTTGTCAATAACTCCTCATAGTTTTTAAGTGTGCAAGTAAAAACTTGCACATTGTTTCCTCATAGTTCTAAAGTGTGCTAGTAGAAACTTGCACATTGCTTCTTTACAGTTTTTAAGTGTGCAAGTAGAAACTTGCACATTGCTTTGTCATAGTTTTTAAGTGAGCAAGTAGAAACTTGTACATTGCTTTGTCATAGTTTTTAAGTGAGCAAGTAGAAACTTGCACATTGTTTTCTCATAGTTTTTAAGTATACAAATTAGAAACTTGCACATTACATCCTCACAATTTTTAAGTGTATGCAAATTATAAAATTGCATATTGCTTAATCAACATTTTATTTCGCTCATAAAGCTTCCTCTATGAGGAAGCCAAATTGAAATATTCACTTATAATTATACATCAAAGAAAAAATTTGGCTTCCTTATAGAGGAAGCTTTATGAGCGAAATAAAATGTTGATTAAGCAATATGCAATTTTATAATTTGCATACTTAAAAATTGTGAGGATGTAATGTGCAAGTTTCTAATTAGTATACTTAAAAACTATGAGAAAGCAATGTGCAAGTTTCTACTTGCTCACTTAAAAACTATGACAAAGCAATGTACAAGTTTCTACTTGCTCACTTAAAAACTGTGAAGAAGCAATGTGCAAGTTTCTACTAGCACACTTTAGAACTATGAGGAAGCAATGTGCAAGTTTCTACTTGTTAGCCAAACGTTTAATTTTTAATTTATTAATTTGCGAATTAAAAAGACAAAAGTCCTCGGCAGAAGCAGAGAGCGCTCTAGGACGCTATCACCCTACCCACGTGATTATGCGCGAGAAAAGAACACTGAACATCTTGGCACTTGCGTTTTATACCCTCTCGGAGTGTCAATCCAGTGGGAGAGGGTTCATCGCGAGGATGGGGGAGGGAGAGGGCGATTAGGCCATTGGAGGATCCAATAAAATTTGTAATTTAGGAAAATGTAAATAATAATTACTTTATACTTTTTTAATTGTAATAAAATTCGAGTTTAATTACAATTTTAAAATGTATTTGTAATTGAACGACTTTAATTACAATTCCGAAAAACACAGTATCGTAGCTTTCAAGCTCCGTAACTTGAAAAGTATTTAATAAAAAAATACTTAATTATAGTGTTTTGAAAAGCTCTCGAGGTAAACGATAAGAATATGCAATCAAAAATAGAGGTTTTCATTTAAAAATTTTAAAGTTATTTTTACCTGGCATTAACAAAGTTATTTCCAGTCACACTAATATTACTATTTAATGCGTTACTTGAAACCCTTACAACTTTTGTCTGAAACATTTTTTTCTAGAATGCGTAGTTTTCGAAATATTTAGGTTTTTCCATACTTTTGGTAAACCCTGTATGTAAAAAGAGGAAGTATATATTTGGAAATTGTATTATATGCTGGCAATTTATGTAAGATTGATGTAAAAGGAAGCAATCCTAAGCCGCAAGGCAAGGATTACAATAAATAATAATAAAATATAAATAAACAATTTTTATTCGAGTTCGGCGGATAAATCTTCAAGGTGGCGCGTTTACATTGGCGTCAATTCTACCAATGTTAAGACCACATAGTAGCCAACTGTTAAAACGAAAAAATCGCTTTGCAATACTTCATGTTATGCACCTGTGTGAAGTTGGCCGGACAACTTCAACGTATCGAACTTTCATTAATTGGTATCGATTGGTGGTCGTTTGGTGGTCTTTGGTAGTCTAGTCAGATCGTTTGGTGGTTAGTCGTTTTCCTGTAAAATAAAAATAAAATTTTGGGTGTGGTTAGCCGGACAATTTATATTTTTCAACCAATTTAACTTTATTATAGCTCATTTGACGCGAAATCGTTTGGTGGTCACGAATATCCAAACTAGAACGTTTGGTGGTCAACCGTTTTCCCAGAAAATAGAAAAAACTATGCGCATAATGTCGGAAGTGTATCACTCCGCGCCATTAGCCGGAAAAATGATATTTATTAACCAAATTGACTTTGATAGTGCTCATTCGACGCGAAATCGTTTGGTGGTCACGAATATCGTCATTAAAACGTTTGGTGGTCAATCGTTTTCCTAAAAAATAGAAAAAACCTCATGCCCACGGCATTGGTCGTATGACTCTGTGAAATTAGCTGGATAAATTATATTTATCAATCAAATTAACTTTGATAGGGCTCATTCGACGCGGAATCGCTTAGTGGTTGCAAATATTCTAACTAAAACGTTTAGTAGTTAACTGTTTTGCTAAAAAATATACAAAACCCGTATGCGCATTTGATTTGGGAATGGGTGCTCGTGTTGGTCGTAGGCCTAGACCCCTGACAGCACACGGATATCCGATGGACATCCATAAGACGTCCTTTAAGGATATTGAGGATGTCCATAGGCCATCCGTTTATCGTCCTTTGGACATTTTATGGACGTCCATAGTATATTTGTTTATGAAATTGGTGGACATTCTTATATCCCTAAAACATGTATGTCCACAGGATATCCGATGGACGTCCTATGGACATAATAAAAAAAAACCCAGAATTGTAATTTACATTAAAAGAGTAAAAACAATGAAATATATAAATATTTTAAAATAATATATTTATTTTAAAAATTATATAAAATATATACATACATGTATGTATCCACACACACATACACACATTAATTGTTAAACGTAAAACGCGTATTGCAAATTAATTAAAGAAAACAGCAATTTGTTCAAAATAGTTATAAAAATTAATGTGGAAGTTTCAATAAGGGTTTACTCAAATTTTGTAAAAAAAATTCTCAGATTTTTTAGAAATTTTACTCCAAATTCACACATTTTCATTGTTGAAAAACTAAAATAATTCAAAATGAGCAAAAATTCCAAATTAGATAGGGCCAAAGCACATATGACAGTCGTAGTCGTGGACGTAAGTAATATACAAGTTTTGGCGTATCCTGATCTGTCAGGTCGAAAATTACGACTGTCGTATATCGCTACGCCATGTTATGTGCTTTGACCCATATACTGGTCTTCAACAGCTAATAGTTTTTGTGAATAAGTCGACACCATGAGTATACAGTTTTTTCTATTTTTTAGGAAAACCATTGACCACCAAACGTTTTAATGACGATATTTGTGACCACCAAACGATTCCGCGTCGAATGAGCTCTATCAAAGTCAATTTTATTGATAAATATAATTTATCCAGCTAATTTCACGGAGTCATACGACCAATGCCGTGGGCATACGGTTTTTTCTATTTTTTAGGAAAACGATTGACCACCAAACGTTTTAATGACGATATTTGTGACCACCAAACAATTCCGCGTCAAATGAGCCCTATCAAAGTCAATTTGGTTGATAAATATCATTTTTCCGGCTAATGGCGGGGAGTAATTCTTCCGACATTATGAGCATACAGTTTTTTCTATTTTCTGGGAAAACGGTTGACTACCAAACGTTCTAGTTTGGATATTCGTGACCACCAAACGATTCCGCGTCGAATGAGCGATAATAAAATTAAATTGGTTGAAAAATAAAAATTGTCCGGCTAACTTCACACCTAAAATTTTATATTTATTTTACAGGAAAACGACTAACCACTAAACGATCTGACTAGACTACCAAAGACCACCAAACGACCACCAATCGATACCAATTAATGAAAGTTCGATAGGTTGAAGTTGTCCGGCCAACTTCACAGAGGTATGTTATGCGGGGTCCACAATGCACCTCATAGAAGTTAGCCAGACAACTTCGATTTATGACATTTTTTTTTTTTTACGAATTGATTGTTAGTCGTTTGTTATTGATTGTTAGTGTCTCAAGCACAGTATAACCAGTATGTGCACTCTCTGTCGGCACCTTTGTTCTATCGGTTCCCGATTCGCCGCTATTATTATGGGTGGACCAACGGCGTATCAATAGGTTGCACTACCACACATTGGGTGCTTTCCAATTGTTTAACACATCCTAACACAGACATAGGCCAGTATTTATAGTCCGATCTTATTTCAAGACTGTCTTAAGTAATGTCTTAAGAAGCTAATACGGCTCTGTGATTGGTTCATGACATCTTAAGATTGCACAAAGATCTTAAATATAAGATCAGACTAAATACCGATAAATACCGGCCATACACAGGAAGGCACAAAGTGTAGCGATGTGCACGACTCAATTGGAACAAAGTGTGTACTAATGTGTACGCTGTGCACGGTTTTGGGTAGGGTTATTCATTATTGTGATTCAAGATAATTCGAATTACTTATTACTGCTATGAAACTCTTGATATTTTTGTTGATTTGTAGTTTTTTTGCCTTTTTGAATAAAAAAAGAAAAAGAAATGCGCGGCCACTCATTTATAGCCGCCATGGCTAGTAACTATTTTATTGTCACTAGAGAACACAAGCTTACACAGCCGACTAGTCGCTCTCGGGCGAGTACGTATGTGTAGCGTTGTGTCGACGATTACGGCAATTGGAACACAACTTGTGTCGCCGTGTGCACGAAAGAGTCTAGGGATATTGCAATTGGAAAGCACCCATTACCACACATACAAAAATCATCTGATTGGTCGCGCCCAAGATACCAGAACATTGACGGAGTAAAGCGTTGTCTACAATAAAAGTCCTACAGTCGCAGAACGTAGTCGCAGGTCGCAAGAGAGATTCAGCGTGACGTATTTAAGGCAATTTAAGGCCTTTGAAGTGACGTATTTGAGGCCTTTGAACTTTTGAGGTTAATCCAACTTCTGCGCATCCTGCGTATTGAAGACTACTGCCTTAAATACGTCACGCTGTATCTCTCTTGCGACCTGCGACCAGCCTGCGACCACGTTCTGCGACTGTACGACTTCTATTGTAGACGACGCTTTAGCATACTGGTTATACTGAATGCTTCCGAAGAGGCGCTCGGGGTTAGGTTTTGGTATAGCATATGTTACGTGCACTATAGTGCACTCTATAGTGCACGTAACGTATGCTATACCAAAATCTAACCCCGATCGCTTCTTCGGAAGCACCCACTGTGGTCTTAAGTTGACTTTAATGCGGAGTCTACAATGCGAGTCGCTAAGTCGCGAGTCGCAAGAAACTGACCAACCACAGTCAAATTTGAGGAGAATAACCGACTGTAATTGGTCACCTTCCCACGACCCACGACCCCCACGACCCAACGACTTGCATTGTAGACCCCGCATTAGGATTTTTGTCTTCAAATAATCTCAAGAATTTGTCAGTAAGGGCCTCCACAAACACATTTTCGTAACAGTAAGGTTTCGACCAATCGCGTTGCTTGTTTTGGCCGGTTACGGTTACGGACGGCCAAATTGAGCAACGCGATTGGTCGAGACCATACTGTTATTGCTACGGAAATGTGTGTGTGGAAGCCTTAACGGGTGATACGGTAAATGTCTAGTACACCCTGTATACAAATAACATAACCAAGCTGTTAAAGTAAACCCATAGACTTATATAGATAAACCGGCCCCTGCCGTAAAGCCTTGCGTCCACGATGCTAGAACGGCGTCCGAATTTCAGTTTAAGCCAATCAACTTGCAGCTTTTACAGAGCAGTTTTATTGGCTTAAACCGAAACTTGGACACAGTTCTAGCATAGTGGACACAAGGCTTAAGAGGCAGCACAAAGGTACCATTTCATGGCGCAGCGTGCTGCCACAGCAGATTGCTGCTATTGGTTGAAATTTGTTACTAGGTTTTGCTTCATCGTTGTAAAGTTCAACTGAACGAACAGCAAAACAGCACAGCTGAAAACAAACACGCAACCTACTGATTTTGGTCGCAATAAGTAGTCATAATTATTTCTAATAAAAAAATAATCCTGTCTGGACACATAGCTCTGTCATAACCAAAAAATGGTATTAAGTGAGATATAAAAATTTATTTATTGTTATTAAATTTTGGTCACGTGACTGATTTGCTGCTGCAGCATGCTGCATATGAAAAGGCACCATTAGACGGTGCAGACATAGCCTCACTGATAGTTCTCTTTCTCTTTCTTCTGATCGCTTGATGGAGATAGAAGTCTAGAGGTGGAGACTAGTAGGGAACAGGGGCACTATTCCCTACTAGTTCCCACTTCTAGACTTCTATCCCCACCAAGCGATCAGAAGAAAGAGAGAGAACGACCAGTGAGGCTATGTCTGCACCGTCTGTTTCCATGCTGCCTCTTACAGCAGGGGCCGGTCTGTCTATATAAGTCTATGGGGCCAAATGTTGGTTATAAACTCTTTAAGATATGGTTATAAGCAATAGAGTTGTTAGACGTTTGAATATTTCCGCCGTTAGCTGCCCAGCTATATAGTTACGATAGGCGGCCGATAGGTGGCGGCGTCGTCATTTGTGAAATGATTAATTTGCTCATTTTTCAATAAAAATGCAATAAATCATTAAAGTAATGATGGAGCAATAAGGAGCAATTAAGGAGCAATCGTTTTATGCTGGATTTAGTTGCACAAAGCTATTAAAAATATGTTTTTAAATGAAAATTATAAATTTTACGTTTTTTGTAAATATTTAAAAAAATATTAACTTTAAAAAGGGAGCAATTCTTGGTTCTAAAGGAGCAATTAAGGAGCAATCGTTTGAGCTATTGTTTATTAAAAAATATGAACTTGCAGCGCCAACTTATTTCCGGTACTGATGCCGCGACTTTCCGTCTCCTCCGCAGTCTGTCTTTTCCATAGACTTATATAGATAGTCCGGCCTCTGCCGTGAGAGCACGCGTCGGAAGATGTACGGTGCAGACATAGCCGTGGGGGGTCTCTTCTCTCTGTCTTCTGATCGCTTGGTGGGGATAGAAGTCTAGAGTGGGGACTAGTAGGGAATAGATGGGCTAGACGTCTATCCCCACCAAGCGATCAGAAGACAGAGAGAAGAGACCCCCCACGGCTATGTCTACAACGTACATCTTCCGACGCGTGCTCTCACGGCAGGGGCCGGTCTATCTATATAAGTCTATGGTCTTTTCCTACCGCCCTAACCTAACTTTTTTTAGACATTAATTTGTGCCTTTTATAATAAATCTAATTTTTTCTGTTTAGCCTACCTTATGCCTCCTTACTCTCCTGCGCTCTTTCCTTCTCCTTGCTTTCCTCCTTTCTCCTCCTACTAAATCCTCGACTTCCAACTATCCTTCTCTGCTCAGTTATTCGCGTCCACTCTCCTCCACATGCGGGTTTCGCATCCTGTGACCTATGTATATGTTTATTATATACTGGTTATATTAATACCCATATGCAACGTCGGAAGTGTAAGGCGGTGTAAGACATATATATTGTTGCGCCCGTGCTGAGATGCCCGTTAGGGCCAGCGCACGTACATTGCCGTAGCGTCTTACGCCACCTTACGTAAGAATCGCCTCAAGGCCAGCGCACGTACATTGCCGTAGCGTCTTACGTCACTTTACGTGAGAATCGCCGCGACACATAAACCAAACGTACGGCAGCACACATAGAAAAACGTAACGCATGTAACGTATGGTAAATGGTATGTTACGTTACGTTTTTCTATGTGCGCTGCCGTACGTTTGGCTCACGTGTTACGTAGGCAATTCTCACGTAAGATGGCGTAAGACACGTGCGCTGGCCCTTACATAGCGGCGATTACGGCGAATCGCGAAGCGTCTCTTAGCGAACAGCTGTTATCGATCGTTATTGATTTACCAGAGATTATCAATTGTTCTGGAGCCTCGGGCCGTAGCGTCGCGTCCGCTCGAGACCGAGGCTCCACAATCGAGAATCTCTGGTAAATCAATAACGATCGATAACAGCTGATCGCTAAGGGACGCTTCGCAATTCGCCGCGATGTAACGGGCGTCTGAATACGGGCGCAACAATATAATGCATATTATAATGTATACACATTCACATGTGTACGTATACGTAATTACAGCGCCTATATATATGTATGTATTGTGACGTTGCGGCATCGCCGCGCATGGCAGCGTCCCCGCCGCCGTCACAAGGCGCGGGGTTCGCGCCCGACGACGGACCGGGGGCGTACGAGGCGTCGGAGCCTCCAAGGGGCGCCAACGAGATTGTTTGAAATAATTATTTACTTGCGTTTCTTTATATTTTTTTTGTGCGAACGGCGTCGCCCCCGATATCGAGGAGAACGCCACGCCGGAGACCAGTTGTTGGCGGAGGATTGCGGCCAACCCGGTGGAGATTCGGAGTGGCGGCCCGGCGAGGCAAGGCACCCCTACGATATACGGCGTTGCGCCGCGAGGATCGAACGATCACGCGCGACGTCGATGACAGCCGTGACGACGCGCAGAGCGGTCGCGCAACCCCTGCGTGGGGTGAGGTTTCGACTGGCGATCGAGGGCGGCGCCGCGGTGTCTCTTCTGCGCCGGCCGTCGAATCAACCAGTCGCCGATATCTGGTGTTGTCGTTGTCGCGATTTTTTTGGAAAACGTTGTCGTGCGTGCGTGTGTGCCCGTGGAGGACCCCGGCCCGAGAGAGCTGCCGCGGACCCGGGGACGAGGAAGCCGAGCTGTCGAGGACGAGGCCCGAGGAGCACCAGACCGGTGAGGTCGCCCGTAATTAAATTGTAAAGCCACGAACGGACCGCGAAGGGCCGCGCTCCCGCTCTGCTGTCGACGTGCCATAATTTCGCGTTTTCGTAAGCCGTGGCAAGAGACCCGGCGTAAATTTCGTTGGTTGGCAGTCGACATCAAGCGCGAGGGGCCCCGAGGGCGGTTGTCGCGGTTAGTATCGGAGCGAGCCCCGGAGATTCGCGGTCGGAAAGCGTTGAAGAGCCCCGGATACCGGGTACGCAAAACGCGAGTGACCACGCGGCGCGAGGAAAGTGTTTCGCGAGTGCCGCCATAATCCTCTCGCGCGCGATCAAAGATTCTCGCGGTTTCGGCATATTTGTCGGTATATTTCGAGTCGTACGTCGCGGGCGGGGTAGGGGGCAAGCGGAGTGTGATCTACGTCGCGTGGTGACCGCAACGTCCAGTTTTCCTTTCGGACGACAGAATCCTTTCGCGGGTGCAGAAAGTATCTTGCGCACGCCCAGCGGGGCGCGGGACGCCGCACACCTTTTTTTTGTATTCGGTGTCGTATTGCGTTTCGCGAGCGGCGTAGAGCCGCGCCGCCGTTATCGATTATATTCGTGAGCGGCATAATTCTCGGAGCATTTTTTTGGGCGTTGATCGCGACGTATTCTTGTGTACTGCGTTATTCCCCGCGAGTCGCATTATTTTGTGCGTGTCCGTGCGTATTGTTTTCACGTAATTTTGCCATCTCGCGCGGTATACTAGCTGTCGTTTTATATTTTCGCGAGCGGAGTTATGTTAATTCATCGCGTGTATTTTGCGGCCTGCAATCGTCGCGGCATTATTTCATTGACTCATCTTTGTAAGTGCTGTCGTTTTATATTACTCGCTGTCGTCCCCGTTGTTCCGACGCGTTTCTGAGGCGCTTCGCAAATTCCGAGAGTTATCGTTAATAATATTTCTCCGTCGACCAAGAGAATGAATACTGTTCTTCGCACCGTCTTGGTCAACCGACGGGACAAACTTTGTACGATTAACCGGCTGCGATCGGAATAAAGGTATTTATTGTTAATTTAATTAACGACTTTCGCGCGACTTATTCACCCGTCGCCCGCATTCCTGAGCGCTGCCCGGCATCTACCCTGCCCCTCCACCGTTAGGTTGAGCTAGCTAGCCCCTCGTGCCGAAGGTATGCTCGATCTTTTCGATTTTCGCGAGTTTCGGTTGTTGTTTCGCAATTCGGTGACGCGTCGTCGTACGTGTCTGGCGCCCAAGAAGAATTTTCGCGACCGATCGATCGCCTTCCGGGTACGAGGGACCCCGCTTTAGAGAGGCCTAACATCCCGCTCTCCCTTTTGATCCGCTGCGCTGTTTGAGAAAATAGCGTGACAGTATATATATATATATATATATATATATATATATATATACGTATATATGTACACAAGATATATGTAATAAAAGTTTGTGTACATTGTATTATTCATTCTCAACACTAAGAGTATATATATGTTTATAAACATAATGCGCGTGTACATATGTGTATGTGCGTGCGTTCATACACATAATGTACATATTCCCACATATGTAATTATTGTAGGCGCTGTAATATTACGTATACGTATATATGTGTGTGTGTATACATTATGACCGCATTCATCCTTACAGGGTATCCCATTTTAATCTACTCCTCCAAAAACTCTTATTTTTTATTATGAGAAAAAATGCTTTTACACAACAGTTCTTTGGCAGGGTGACACATGTAACGATTCTGATGTGCGTCATGTCGCAGATGTCGTTTTCAAGAAAAGACGACTAATTTCTATGCAACTTGATTTTTGTCTGATAAAAGTTATACATGTCATCGAGACGTTTTACTAAAATAAAGCTCTTTTGTTTCTAAGACATTTTAAATTTTGCCATGATATTTGCAATATAAAATATATGAAACATCTCGTAAAGTCTTCACTTTTCGAGGATTTTACCTTGATATTTTTATATGTAAAATAAAAAGAATCGATTTTGTTGAAAGAAAAACGCAAAAACTATTTTTAAAAATTTGATTGCATTGTGTACATGCATTCAATTTTGCAAAATTGTAAATGTCAAAAATAATATTATTATTCGCTTTATTTTGTTATTCGATGTAAAAAAGTATGAAGGTACAGTCATCGAAAAGTGAATATTTTACGAGACATTACATTTTTGCTTTCTCATAGAGGAAGCTTTTTCGTGAAAAAAATTTTTTTTTAGTTGCCGCTGCCAATGTGTTCAGAATGTTCTAAAACGTCGAAAAATTGCATTTAAAAAAAATGTCCGTATGTGTGTGTGTGTGTGTGTATGTACAGATTTGATGTCTGTGGTTGCTCTAACTTCCGCAAATATTAAGATATCGGGCTGTTTTTTTTTTAATCGATAGAGCATCATTCAAGGAAAGTTGGTATTGAATTTGGCGATGATCGGTAAAGGGGTTCTTTTTAAAAAAAATTTTGAATTTTTTTACAAATGTTTGTGGTTGCTCTAGATTCCGCAAATATTGAGATATCGGGCTGTTTTTTTTTTTAATCGATAGAGCATCATTCAAGGAATGTTGGTATTGAATTTGGCGATGATCGGTAAAGGGGTTCTTTTTAAAAAAAATTTTGAATTTTTTTACAAATGTTTGTGGTTGCTCTAGATTCCGCAAATATTGAGATATCGGGCTGTTTTTTTTTTTAATCGATAGAGCATCATTTAAGGAATGTTGGTATTAAATTTGGCGATGATCGGTAAAGGGGTTCTTTTTAAAAAAATTTTGAATTTTTTTAAAAATGTCCATGGTTGCTTTAACTTCCGCAAATATTGAGATATTGGGCTGTTTTTTTTTATCGATAGAGCATCATTCAAGGAAAGTTGGTATTAAATTTGGCGATGATCGGTAAAGGGGTTCTTTTTAAAAAAATTTTGAATTTTTTTAGAAATGTCCGTGGTTGCTTTAACTTCCGCAAATATTGAGATATTGGGTTGTTTTTTTTTTAATCGATAGAGTATCATTCAAGGAAAGTTGGTATTAAATTTGGCGATAATCGGTAAAGAGGTTCTTTTAAAAAAAAATTGAGTTTTTTTAGAAATGTTCGTGGTTGCATTAACTTCAGCAAATATTGAGATATCGGGCCGATTTTTCTTTTAATCAATAAAGTATCATTTAGGAAAAGTTGACATTGAATTTGGCGATAATCGGTAAAAGGGTTCTTTTTTTTTTTAATTTTTAATTTTTTTAGAAATGTCCCTGGTTGCTCTAACTTATGCAAATATTGAGATATAGGGCTAAATTTTTTTTTAATCAATAAAGTATTATTTAAGGAAAGATGGAATTGAATTTAGCGATAATTGGTAAAGGGCTTCTTTCTTTATAAAATTTTGAATTTTTTAAGAAATGCCTTTGATTGCTCTAACTTTTGTAAGTTTTGAAATATTTGGCTATTTCTAATTTTATTATATTCTTCTGTCTTTTCTACCCCTATTTTATATAAAATTCTTTAAAATTTGTTTGATTAGACTCATGTTTATGTATGGACGGATTCCCCAAAATTTTAAATGTCTTTAACTCAAAAACTAATCAACCAAATCTTAAAGAATTATATATGAAAAAGTGTGCAAGTAGAAACTTGCACATTGCTTCCTCATAGTTTTTAAATGAGCAAGTAGAAACTTGCACATTGTTTTCTCATAGTTTTTAAGTGAGCCAGTAGAAACTTCCACATTGCTTTCTCATAGTTTTTAAGTGAGCCAGTAGAAACTTGCACATTGCTTTCTCATAGTTTTTAAGTGAGCCAGTAGAAACTTGCACATTGCTTTCTCATAATTTTTAAGTGAGCAAGTAGAAACATGCACATTACTTAATCAACATTTTATTTCGCTTATAAAGCTTCCTCTATGAGGAAGCTTGTTGTTCAGAATTTATTAAAAAAAGTAGGTAGCCGAGTTACTGGCAAGACGGTAAAACAGATCCCTTATTCTTTATTCGAATGACTCTCGTGAGCACACTAATAATGACGGGCGCCGCCACCAACTGGCTGGCGTTACTCTTCGGAAAGAAAGGCAAAACGGGGCGGACGCGAACCGTCCGCGTCGCAACGGAAAGCGGCCATTGTGCCATTCGTAGTCTAGTAGCGAGCGAGTGAGGACGTGTGATTCACTTTCTTTCTGAGATTGGGACGACTGATCATCGTCATTATTCTTGGCTGGTCGACCATTCTGGAAACTAAAAAAAGATTGTCTACGAACAATACGATTCTAATGCGGTCTCTACTGAGCAATTCAGATAGAGAGTATTTAGATGAGTATCTTTCTATTTCTTTCTACGCATCGCCATAATGACGTCCTAACCGAGCAAGGAAACACCGCGAGCGCGCTGTTCCTTTACACAAAGGAGATATATCCGGATATCTCACGTTAACTGCGGAAGATATATATTCAAATATATATTAAACATTGGTATTAAACCGTCTTAACTAGAACATTTATTCTTTCTTTCTTTCATTAATGCGAAAGTCGAGCGCTCGAATATATTCACATATACATTGTTACAACCTTGCAAGGTATTAATACACATAAATGTATGTTCTCTGATTCAACTGTCTTTGTGAGAATACGATCAATTCGTTTGATTTGTTTGCATGGCAAAGGTCACTCACGTTTGTCATATCTTTTCTAACAACTCATGCTTTATTATTGTAAAGACGACAAGCTGTAACGTGATACAGTTTCTTTCATTTGTGATACGAGATACTAATTATTTCATGACAAGTTAGCTATGTATTTAACAAACTTACTTCTATCTTTTCTTTATATCATATGACGTGCAAATACTTCTGGTTATTAACTACATACAAGAGATAACGTTTCTATGATAAACTATTCAACGACAAATACTTTAAGATACAGTCCACTACAGTTCTTGATTTCAATCTATTATTCAAGTCATTTCAGTTTACGATAAAGTCATTTTAGTTCTGATATACATATTCTTTTCTTTGCGGGTAAGCAATTGACGTATTCTACATAATTCACTATTGAGATTACGATTGTGATTTGTGTATGATTTCTATTTTTATGCTATGTTATTTGTATGCATATTTTGTTTCTGATTGCCATGTATTATTATTGATTTATGTATTCTGTTTTTGAATTATATGTATGTTCTGCGCTGCTTCGTGCGCAATTACTATGTAACAAGAATACTGGTAAGGTTTTGGCAGTTTTCCTTACCCACGCATCAAATGGTGGTATTCTATTATGAATTCTGCCAAGTAGAGTCATTTCTTTTCGAATTATACGAATTTCATTTCAAACTGGTTATTTATTTAATGTGTCGTCTCCTCTCCTTCCTAACACGAGCTCAGATGTCGAGAGGTTTGTACACTTGTTTTTTATTTGATGTATCGCCTTTATAAGCGAAATAAAATGTTGATTAAGTAATGTGCAAGTTTCTACTTGCTCACTTAAAAATTATGAGAAAGCAATGTGCAAGTTTCTACTTGCTCACTTAAAAACTATGAGAAAGCAATGTGCAAGTTTCTACTGGCTCACTTAAAAACTATGAGAAAGCAATGTGCAAGTTTCTACTGGTTTATAAAAAATATAACAAAATTTAAAATATCTCAGGACATTCTAACGAAAGAGAGCTTTATTATAGTGTTTCGAAAATGTCTCAACGAGATGTACAACTTTCATGTGAAGGAAAAAATCAAGTTCCATAAGAAATTAGTCCCCTATTTTTTGAGAATGACGACATCTACGACACAACTCACATCGGAATCCTGTGTCTCCCTTCAATGCAAACAACTTTTGTTTGAAACATATTTCTCTGCAAATAAGTTGTGAGGATAAAAATTTGTTACGCTTTATTTTTTCCACCTTGTACGTACTGTTTATATATTTGTATAATCAAGTGACAAATACATGCACAGCACATTTTTTATCAAATGTACAAAAAGGATCAAAATTAGCCAGCTCACGATGTACGCTTCTGGTTCTTATTACAACTAACAAGCCCACAATTAACGCCTCTGGTACTTACAATTAATAAAAATTAGCCAGCTCACGATGTACGCCTCTGGCATTTTATTACAACTAACCAGCTCACGATAAACGCCTCTGGTAATTACAATTAATAAAAATTAGCCAGCTCACGATGTACGCCTCTGGCATTTTATTACAACTAACCAGCTCACGATAAACGCCTCTGGTTCTTATTGCAACTAACCAGCCCACGGTTAACGCCTCTGGTTGTTATTGCAATTAGCCAGCTCACGATGAACCCCTCTGGCATTATCATTGCAACTGATTAACTACTTTCTAACTACTAACAACGTATACAATATTACACATGTGTTGTTATACATTTATACATATATGCTTTGTTTTGTTATTATTTAACAATATTATATTAATAAATAAGCAAAAAACTGTGCTGTACATTCTAATTGTATGTACATTAGGGTGGAGCGAAAGAGAAAATTGTAGAATTCTTCTATGCCCGGGGGTGGGAAAGATGCCATTGAAATTAAGCCGTGTGGTGTGAAATCGGTTACTTTCGCCTCGCTCTGCAGGCATCGAAAATCGGATTTTCCGTGGAGGTGTAAAAATGTTTTGCACCATTTCCATCGTTTTCCATTTTCCATAATGTATAAAGGAGACAAATAACAATAGTAACATAACAAGGAGAAAAGTAGACGTAAAAGACAAAAAAGAAAAAAATATACAATTATTTTGTTCAGTTATTAGTGTTTTTTGTCTGCCTAATACATAAAATTTTGTCTCGCCGTAATGTCGTCACACTTGAAATTGCCTCTGGTATGCAAAAAAGTAACGTACAGTAAAAAAAAAAAACAGTTTTATAGCGCACAATCTTCATTTTCAAATTCTTCTGTTGACTTTTGTATTATTTTCCCGCCTTCTATGGATATATACATGTATATAACATACCTTCTTGCCCATGCTTTTTTTCGGCTAAGTCGACGAGTGCCAAACCTTTTATGCCTTGCGTCTTGTTTCATTTTCAATGTTGCTGTAACAAAATAACGACAATTATGTAATAAATAATTGCTGCGTTCTATATATAATTAATAATTGATAAATGACATGAGTAATACTTACGATTGACAATAAGATCGTTGAACACCTCCTCGTTGGCTGTCACACTACACAAATCACAGTAATCACACGTCGCGTCATGCACGAGGCGAGATGTTACGCGAGAGTATCGGCTAGGCGCGCGCTATCCGGCCAGTTGGAGGCACGATACCGCGCATTCATTTGTTTACAGGCGCGGATTTGTAACGGCCACTCGCCGTACACGAATGTGTAGGCCGCGTCTATCGGGCGTGCAATGTCAAAACGACATCTCATAGTCATTTTGCCGTTCCTCGGATTTTTTCTTTCAATATGTTATGCATAATTATGTGTAACAGTATGCATATGAAACATTCTGTACAATTACCTTGCAATTATCTTTCAATATTTTCCGAGAAATATTTTTTTTACATCGAATTTCCGCGATTAGTCTTGTACATTGTCATACTTTGTAGAAAATCGTATGTACGCAACTGCAAATGTTTAAATAATGTATACATTGTTTTTTATCGTGATAGTTTTGCGAAATAAAACAAAGTCAACGTAAGTGCGTAAAACTAAAAGTATATATAATTACGTGTGCTTCTTTTTATAAGAATCGATATCTGTATTTTATGTTCATATAAAAGTCTAAACGTGAAGTCATTTGACAGTGATTAATAATTTAAAAAATATGTTGAGTATATAAAATTATTTCACAATCATACAAATAATGTACAACCCGACATTTTGGACAACAACTATTGTCTTTCACGAAATATTAAATTATGAAATTGTATAATATACCGACGATGAGAGTGAAACACATAATATGAACATAGTGTGTGCTAAAGATACGCAATACGATGTTCAAGTAAAACAGACAATAATATTCCAGATATATACTGAAGGGCTCCTTCCCTACAAATTGTGAAATTGTCATTATGTGCGCTCCCCAACGCGTACACTTTCCTTCAAATCCGCTCCGAAAAAACATTAGCAGGCTAACTGGAGTAACAGTCTGGATCGTATAAGTTGACAATGAGTGACAGCGAGAGGGAGGCAATAATAATCTCTCGCTCGCTCACTCGACCGCGATGCGCCGAGCGAGCGAGCGAGACACAATATCATTCCCTCCTTCTCGCTGTCACTCACAATCAGCTGATATCGATCGAGAGCGCTAGTTCAGCGAGCACGCTATTGCTTTTTCGGTGCAGATCTGAAGGAGTGTACGTGTTGAAAAGCATAGGTAATGCTACTGTAACAATTTGTAGGGAGGCAGCCCCTGAGTATATACGTGAATTATTTCATAATACTGGTGAGCCATTCAAAAGTGATCAAAAACAGAATTCAGCGTGGTATATATGCCCGTGAGGTAACGCTCAACATCAAAGTTGCGTGTAGCAGTGCGGTAGGACATCTGACTGCTAATACGCTGGCCCGGGTTCGATTCTTGTTACTTCCACTTTTTTTCTTGAATTTTTTTAGGGCTTTTTACTATAAGGTAATAGAGAGGCATGTTCAAAATAATTTCAAGTAGTCTACACTTACTAATTATTTTGTATAACAATAGAACACCAGATATAATAAAGGAACGCATATGTAACGTTTTGAACACAATACGAATCAGAAGAGAATAAAAGATTGAAACCAATCCGTCGACTATTTGTGATTACAATTATTTCGTGCATGCCCCTCCGTTCTAAAAATAATGGAAAAATTATTACTTTAGAGTAAAAAAAAATTTTTTTCAAGAAACAAGTGGAAATAACAAGGATCGAACCCGGGCCAGCGTATTAGCAGTCAGACGTTCTACCGTACTGCTACACGCAACGTCGATGTTACGTTACCGCACAGGCATATAGGGTGATTCAAAACTATCGTTTGTCCTTAAAATGTCGTATTCCTGACTTAATTTTGAGACGATTTTTTCTTTGCCAAAACTTTGTCCGAAGCTTAGTTTTTGAGTTATTACAAGAAATAGTCAGCAAATCACGGAACGAGTACGGAAGGTAGGCAGGGGCGGCGCGACTCACCGTCCGACGCGGGTGATTATGTGGGGTGCTCGCTGCGATCAGCTGCTTGCTACGAGCGATGGATGTACGCGTACACACACACACAATCACTCACTCATTCATTCTTACCTTGCAGAGATTCAATGTCTTCATACTGCTGATAAATAATTGCTTTATGACCGTTGATATCAATAAGACGTTCCCATGTGCGAAAGACACACCGAGTAATAAGCGAGAAGTTTTTTCTTTGACAGATTGTATCACGCATTTTGACACGTTCACGGATTTACTCACGCACTTGACCGATAAGATTAATAAACAAATGTACCGGTTTATCACTGTTAATTACTACCGATTAATCGTTCGACGACTGAGAATTACTCGAAGAAAGAAACACATTACGCACAATCACATCACAGTAAAAGGAAAACATCTACTTGATAACATCACAGTAATTAAGTAGGAGTTTTCCTTTTTTTATGAATTGTATCACGTAATCAACACTTTTACGAATTTACTCGGGCACTCGATCAATAACAATTATAACGGTTAATGCAATTAATTACTACCGATTAATTAATTATTAAAATCACTTTAAGAAAGAAACGCGTTAAATACTTAACTGCACAGCGCACGTTAAGCCTATTGTTGTGCCGTAACCGGAAGTTGGTGCTCGGGGTCGGCACAGGATTCGAAGATTCCGGTTTGGAGGGAGATGAGCACGGCGGGGTGTTTACAAAACGACACTTTGTTATTTTTTAGAAATAACTTTAATTAAAAGCTTGATTTGACAACTTATATTGGTCTTGATTTCTTTATCTAACTCTCGAGTTTATTCTGAGGTCGATTATTATAAACTGTGTCCGCACGTTTGTTACAATTATTGACGACCGACTGCCCGCTCGATCTTCCGAATCGGCGGTATTTATATTATCGGGTCGATGTTCTGTTGCTAACTCGGGGTCTTCCGAGTTAGCGTTGACTTCTCGTCGTCAGCGCTCAGCGCTGACCTTCGCATCAGCGCTTTCGGTCAACCTGGAGTTGAACGCTCTGGGTTCCGGTGTCGGTTTGCATCGGATGATCGTCGTCCGATGCAAACGTCAGGTTTTTCGGCGGATTTCGTACTTGAGTTTAGTTGCTAGGGTCGGATTACGGATAAGTTATATAATTTACAATTATATCGTTGTGCGCTCACAACACTATTACACAATGCTTGATGCGGAGACTTCTCGACGACAACAAGCAGTCAACAGGTTATGTTGGTACTAGCGATGCGAACGTAAACATGTGCCATTATGGAGGATTTAAGCCTCGTCTACAATAGACGCAAAGGCTGTGTCGTATGTCGCATGAGAATGTTGCAAGAGTACTGTTTCCGGACGCAAGGCTGTCGCAGTCGCAAGAGCCCTTGTCGAGCATTGTGTATGATATTGTTATTGATCGAGTGCGCAAGTAAATTCGTAAAAGTGTTGATTACGTGATACAATTAATAAAAAAAGAAAAACTTGTACTTAATTACTGTGATGTTATCAAGTAGAAGTTTTCCTTTTACTGTGATGTAATTGTGCGTAATGTGTTTCTTTCTTCGAGTAATTCTCAGTCGTCGCACAATTAATCGGTAGTAATTAACAGTGATAAACCGGTACATTTGTTTATTAATCTTATCGGTCAAGTGCGTGAGCAAATCCGTGAACGTGTCAAAATGCGTGATACAATCTGTCAAAGAAAAAACTTCTCGCTTATTACTCGGTGTGTCTTTCGCACATGGGAACGTCTTATTGATATCAACGGTCATGAAGCAATTATTCATCAACAGTATGAAGACATTGAATCTCTGCAAGGTAAGAATGAATGAGTGAGTGATTGTGTGTGTGTGTACGCGTACATCCATCGCTCGTAGCAAGCAGCTGATCGCAGCGAGCACTTAATCACCCGCGTCGGACGGTGAGTCGCGCCGCCCCTGCCTACCTTCCGTACTCGTTCCGTAATTTGCTGACTATTTCTTGTAATAACTCAAAAACTAAGCTTCGGACAAAGTTTTGGCAAAGGAAAAATCGTCTCAAAATTAAGTCAGGAATACGACATTTTAAGGACAAACGATAGTTTTGAATCACCCTGTATACCACGTTGAATCACGCTGAATTTAGTTTTTCTTTACTTTTGAATGGCTAACCAGTGTTACGTAATATTTCACGTATATACTCAGGGGCTGCCCCCAAAATTGTTACAGTATAGCATTATCCGTGCTTCTCAATGCGTACACTCCTTCAGATCCGCACCAAGAAAGCATCTCGATCGATATCAGCTGAGTGACGGCGAGAAGGAGGGAATGATATTCTGTCTCGCTCGCTCGCTTGCTCGGCGCGGCGCGGCGCGGCGCGGCGCGTCGCAGCCTGCAGTGTTGCCACGTATCCGAATTGGAGGTATGCGGTAACATGTAACATGCTAAGCTAACACAATAACAGAATATGGCTCTCGTGCCGAATACCGGCATGTATCGCGAAGATCTTGTTATTAGCTTTACAGATTGCCAAATTCTTTGCAAAATTTAAAGTATATGGGGCATTCTCGCTCTTTTGACCGTGACCTACTCCAATATTTCAGACAACATTTTTCGAATATTATAAAACGGAGAAGACACGTATTTATTTTCTTAGGGGCTAAGATCAATATTTCAGACAATGTAATTTTTGTTAGAAATATAATTTTTTGGTAACTGTACTTTTTACAACGGTAATATGAGGGAAATATTTAATTTTCTCGAAAAATCACTGAGCAAAAATTTGTTCACATAAAAATGAGATACATGCGATATATGTGCATAAAAAGATATAATTTCCTTAAAATAACATACACACACATAAATATGTATTTCTTAATTTCTGGACAGTAATTAGTGACTAGTAACCGATGCATTGTGATTATTTACTACGAGCAAAAATCAGGTTATTATAAAAACTTGTGTGAAGTACTATTTCTCTCGAAAGAAAAAGTTTGTCATGCTACGAGGTGTCAGAAAGTTCGAAATTTGCAATAAAACTGTAATGAATGTTTTTTATAATTGTAAGAAATGGTAAACTGTACGGAAAAGAATTTTTGGTATTTATGCATAAAAGCGACTTCCTCTCCGATTTGCTTGATATTTTAGTATGTTGTTGGGGATGTCTTCCCGAGTCATTTCATATATATATATAAGGGTCGGACTTAAATAGTTTCGGAGATACTGGCTGAGAAAGGATAAAAATAATAAATACAAAAATAAACGTTTAATGATAATTTATTCAACACTATCATTAGGAATCTGAAAAATTTCAGCCATTGCATCAAAGAATGCGGTAATCCGAGCGTAAACAAACCAATAGAGTCACTTTGAAAACATAAACAAACAGGCTGTACTACACAGGGACTGCCGCACTTCTCCGCATGCAGGGATGGGTATTTATATACCAACTATTCATCGTACATATAAATATGTACTTTCATATACCAACTGTTCTCTGCTTTAACAAATATGTGCTTTCTAAGTTGAAGCACATACAAAGCACATACTTATAAAGCGCGCCACTAACCTATAGGTTAGTGACGCGCTTTACAAGTATGTGCTTTGTAAGTGAAGCACATACAAAGCACACACTTGGTTGAAATCCTTCAGATTCCTAATGATAGTGTTGAATAAATCATCATTGAAACGTTTATTTTTGTATTTATTATTTTTATCCTTTCTCAGCCTGTATTTCCGAAACTATTTAAGTCCGGCCCTTATATATATATATGAAATGACTCGGGAAAACATTCCCAACAACATATTAAAAAATAAACTAAATCGGAGAGGGAGTCGCTTTTATGCCTAAATACCTCCTTTCTCAGCTTGTATCTCCGAAGCTATTTGAGTCCGACCCTTATATATATATATGAAATGACTCGGGAAGACATCCCCAACAACATACTAAAATATCAAACAAATCGGAGAGGAAGTCGCTTTTATGCATATCTACCGAATTTTTTTATAATCGTATAATTTACTTAAATTAAAACTGTCCACATTTTATTAAATATGTGTACATGTATGTCATTGTAATAAACTTTCAATTTCTTTGTACATGCATCTCATGGAGCTCATTTCAAAGTGAACAAATTTTAGCACAGTAATTTCTCGATAGGATTGCATATTTTGCAGATAATATCGTTTTAAAAATTATAGTTACCAAAACATTCAATTTACAACCAATGTCAGAAATGTTGATGTTATGTGTTGTACACTATGTACAATTAATGTGATAGGATCATCGTAATGATACATATATATAGTATATATACAGGGTGTTTTAAAATTAAATGCATTAAATTTGTGTAATGAAAGAAGAAATCAATACAAGCATTTTAAGTATAGGAACCATGGGTCGGCGACGCTTCGTTACGGCGTTATAAGCGTATAAAGTAAATCGTCACAAGTACTACGCCCGCGTTGTAGTTTGTTCGCCTCTCGTTTGTTTACTTCTCAAGGTGCGTGCAAGTTCTTTCTTTCACTTTCCTCGTGTTTTCTCAGCCAAGCTGTAGTGATCACGTTGTCAGTCGAGCTGTGCTACTCACAGTGAGAAACGAGTAGCTGGTAATAAACGAGTAGCTTTATTTTCTTTGAAATAATCATGAACCGCCACAATGGATACATTTGGGAGGAACTCGCAGACATACACTTAACTTTCGGCGCTGCTGAAGGCAACTGTGCGCTCGCTCAGAGGATGTATCAAGAAAGATACCCGAACAGAAGACTGCCGAACCGGAGGACTTTTGTTAACGTTGATCAACGTCTGAGGGAAACGGGATCATTGCAATCGAGGATGTACAACGCAGGGAGAAATAGGTCAACACGTACTCCACAGTTTGAGGAAGAAGTATTAGAGCGATTTGAAGATAATCCATCAACAAGTACTAGAATTATTGCACGCGAGCTCCATGTTAATAACAGTCTTGTTTGGAATATTGTCCATAACAATTTGCTTCATCCGTTTCATCGGCAAAAGGTGCAAGCTCTTCGCCCCGATGATTTTCCGGCTCGTGTTGCCTTTGTTAATTGGTTTCTGCAATAAAGAGCTCTCCAACCTAAATTTCCAGCTCGTGTTTCGTTTACCGACGAAGCAAGCTTCACGCGTGAAGCCATCGTTAACACTCACAACAGTCATGTGTGGGCTGAAGATAATGCACATGCCACTTTAATTCGTGTCACCAAGAACGTTTTACGGTGAATGTGTGGGCGGAAATACTTAATGATTTCTTAATCGGGCCCTACCATATGCCTTTCAGGCTTAATAGGCGCAATTCTGGTATTCCTGCAGCAAGTCCTGCCGGAACTTATGGAAGACGTACCGCTCGCAATTAGAAGGGTCATGTGGTTTCAGCACGACGGTGCTCCACCACACTTTACGGCTGAAGTACGCAATCACCTGACAGATACTTTCGGCGACAGATGGATTGGGCGGGGTGAACCTGTTACGTGGCCTGCAAAATCACCACAACGCCTCTCGATTTCTTCTTCTGGGGTGCAATGAAAAGTATGATTTATTCTGAACAAGTCGAATCTGAGGAGGATCTGGTCGCTCGCATCGTTGAGGCATCTGAAACCATCCGACACATGCCTGAAATATTCCAAAGAACGCGACAGTCATTGCTCCGTTGCTATGACTTTTGCCGTAACATTGGCGGTCGTAACTTTGAACATTTACTGTAAACATGTCAAATTAACAGAATAAAATAATTGCATTGCAGACGTTATGACGATTTAGTTTAAACGCCCATAACGCCGTAACGAAGCGTCGCCGACCCATGGTTTCTATACTTAAAATGCTTGTATTGATTCCTTCTTTCATTACACAAATTTAATGCACTTAATTTTAAAACACCCTGTATATATATGTATGTATATAATTGCGATTCCGTCGCTGTCGCCCTTTCACGCGCCGGTTGCAATTCCGTCGTTGTCGCCGTCGTCTCACGCACGGATAGCGGCGCCGTCGCTATCGGCGTTTTTCCACGTGCCGGTTGCGATTCCGTCGCAAACTGGGACCTGAAAAAACGGTGATAGCGGGACGGCGCCGCTACCCGTGTATGAAAAGATGGTGACAGCGACCAATAACTGCTACTGAGCCTGGTGGCGTCATCGTAATATACGTCATCGTAAATAAAAATAAAGGTAAACATTAAAAAAAAAATCTTTAGTGACACTTGTAAAATGTATTCATAATTATACATTGTCAAATTTGGAAAAGAAAATAAAGATCTACCAGGCTCAGTGGCAAGTTTTATTGGTCGCTGTCACCATCCTTTCATACACGGGTAGCGGCGCCGTCCCGCTATAACCGTTTTTTCAGGTCCCAGTTTGCGACGGAATCGCAACCGGCACGTGGAAAAACGCCGATAGCGACGGCGCCGCTATCCGTGAGTGAGACAACGGCGACAACGACGAAATCGCAACCGGCGCGTGAAAGGGCCACAGCGACGGAATCGCAATCGGCGCGTGAAAGAAGGGCGACAGCGACGGCGTCGCAACCCGTGTATGAAAGAATGGCGACAGCGACGGAACCACTAATCGTGTATGAAAAGACGGCGGCACCGACGGCGCCGGTACTCGTGTATGAAAGGATGGTGACAGGGACGGAATCGCAACCGGCACGTGAAAAAACGCCGATAACAACGTAACTGCTACCCGTGTATGAAAAAACGGTGACAGCGGTGGCAACGACTGCTCCTCAAGGATATGTGGCGGCAACGACTGCTCCGCAAGGATATGTACCGGCAATGATTTCTCCGCAAGGATATGTGCCCGCACCGCAGGGATATGCGCCGGCAACGACTGTACCGCAAGGATATGTGCCCGCACCGCAGGGATATAAGGTAAATGTCCCTATTTGTGACCATGTAAGATTTTTGCATAAGTTAATAAGAGAGGAAAGTACTCTATAGTGATTCAAATCAAGAAACAATTATACCCAACTCAAGATTAATCATTTTTGTATCGAAAAACTTGTTTTATTCGAGTTTTAAACATAATCTAATAAATATAAAAAAAGAAATTGCAGACTATGTATATGTACGCATTAGTGACCGCCTAATTTAATTTTGGCCCTATTAGTGACCCCCCATCTGACCCGGTTAGTGACCGGGACATTAGATTGAATGTCCCGGTTAGTGACCGGTACATTCGTACATTATCCATCGAATGTACCATTTAGTGACCGGCAAATTAATTTTCGATTCTGATAAAATAAAGTTGGATTTTTTCGTTACTTAGAGACTGTTGTTTTCTATTTATCGTCAAATGACCTCATTAGAATAAAATATTTTATTGTATTTCATAAAGAAATCACTCAATAATTGAATAAGTATAAAGTAAGTATTTTGAAACCGTGGTCACAAATCGGTACAAAACACACGATGAACACACGATATCCCAATTAGTGACTTAACCTAAAGTAATATCGTTTTCTCTAGAGTTTTCCCTCGAGCATACTCGTACAAATGCAACTCACATTTGTCTAGAAGAGTATGGAGATGGATATTAATTATGTTTTTTTGGAAACAAGCAGCAAAATTTACTGCCACGACAGTAGGAGGGAGTCACCGGTTCCCGACCAAATGTGGGCGAGGGGGGAGCGGGGCGAGGGGTTTCGGCGCCGCGGGGTACTCCATGCCCGGAGGGCGCGGGGTCCGCGGGGCAAGGGAGGGGGCGTGTGCACTTAGGGCGAGGAGGTCCGCGGGGCAAGGGAGGGGCGTGTGCACTTAGGGCGAGGAGGTCCGCGGGGGCAAGGGAGGGGAGCATGCACTTAGGGCGCGGGGGTCCGCGGGGTAAGGGGAGGGTGGCAGCCTACAGCGTGGGTCCGCGGGGTAAGGGGAGGGTGGCGGCCTACAGCGTGGGTCCGGGGAGGAAGGGGGAGGGGTCTTAGGCGCGCGCTCGTCAGGGGGTATGTTTCTAAATGCTGCGTCTTGCCCTGCATAAGCGATCATTGATATATTTTACGATCAATTATAGTGACGTTAATGTCCTCTTCACTTTTCTAGAAAGAGATGTTTATCCTAGATAATGTTTCTTTCAAGTATGCACATGCGACCTGCATTTTTGCTCAAAAGAGCCCTTTGTCGGGCCATGCCTTTGCGACTATAAAAAATAGCGCGAGCGTCGGTGACAGGCTGCTATAATTTACGATCAATTATCGCCGATGTCCTCTTCATTTTTCTACAAAAGGACGTTTTATCGACGAGCATGTCACCATTCGACACGGACATTTTGTGACCCAATTCGGTTAAAATTTTGCGTCTAAAAGGCCACTTCTCTGCGATGTAGGTATACTAAACATCTGATAACACTATGCACTAAATAGAAAAAGAAACGATACACAATGCCCTAGAAACGAGAGAAAAACCTATAGAAGAAAAAAATATATAACGAAGAACGAAGAGCGTCAAAACCACAGTCGTGATTTGAAAGCCAGCGCATCGGTCGAAAAAAGTATATCAGTCGAAAGAAGTGTAACAGTTATTTAATTCATACTTTTGTGAAATGTGCAAGAGTTCAATATGAAAATAGACGATATGGAAATAGACAATAATTTTGAACAAATTTTAGACGAATTATCCGACGAAGATCGCGCGTTGTCGGCGGATGACAGTGATTATATCAGCGATCATCAAAGAGATGATTTTGTTGAAACTACTGAAAAAATAGTGTCGCACTCAGAAATATGCTCGCTAAATGGACGCACCAAGTTTTGCGCGATATATTGTTACTACACCACGGGTGGCAGTTTTGTTGCATGTGCATCGTGCATGGTAAGAATAGCGGACACAGATTACGGATATATGTATGCTGTGCGAAAACATGTAATTGAGCTGTACGACGCGATAGAAGGTCGGTCTTGCTCTAATTGCAGACTTCCGGTATATCAAATCTTTCCATGCAATATGTGCCCAATTTGTGTACACTGAAAAAAACATTGCCGTGAATCGAACAATATAAAGTGTACGCGAGTATCATGGAAAGAATCCGCTCTTACGAATACTTTAATGATTCTGTCGAGTATGCTCATCCTAGTAGACAAGATATCGTCGATGCTTTGAAGGACAATAAAGATCCGCGAGGAGAAACGTGTGTGCAACGAATATCACCAGTGCAGTTTCTTCGCGATCGTGAACTCGGTATACGCGGAACCAGTGAACGCGTAGTCAGACAAGGAGTTGTTATCAACAACACTGAGCATCTATATGACTGGCCTTATCACCTGAGACGTAAAGCGTACAGACATTTGTGGAAACATATAATAGATGAAGAAGAGGAAGAAGAGGAAGAAGAAGACCTAAGAATGTTAAGAAGTTGTATGAGATATCGTTATATTTCATATTATTTTAAAGTGCGCGATAAAGCATACTATAACCGTTGCGCGATGAAAATTATTGAAAAGATCGAGAGGTATGACTTTGAGACTCTGTACATTCAGATTCGTACAGGTATTGGGAAGTACGTCGAATTGGCGGTGATAAACAACTTGGAGTCTTCGGTATATAGATGCAATTGGAATTATCCAGCGATTATTCTTGAAAACGCTTTTGACGATAACGCAATTGATGATTGTGACGATATCAATGCTATTGATGATGCTCTTTGGCGACTTACTTACAAAGATGCCCCCCACTTCAATCTCAATCATTTTATGAGTATGCACTATCACGTTCAAGGATGCCAACGGTTTTGTTTATCGTGTAATAGAGTCACGTGCAAGTGCTCCGTAGAAATTTGTGACGTGCTTTAAACAATTGTGTGTAAAAGGACTCAAAAATATGGAAGACTTTGAGCAAATTGAACGCGACCTGTTGGAGCAGTCGCGCCAAGTCGCTACCTTAGGCGAATATTTCGCGTGGGCGCAGCGATGCGAGGAAGTCGTTGGACAGCTCGAAGAACACAGTCGCGCCAAGCGTCCGCGGCTCTTACCTGGAAAGAGAACATCTTTGCTGCAAATAATCGCGCGACTCGAGTGTGCAAAAATTCGATTACAGAGACGTTTCATACACAGCGGTGGTGAGTACGCAAGCACCAGTAGTGGCGGCAATAACGCGGAAAGACTCGTTTGGCGAGAGATCGAGACCGCGTTCGAAAGTCGTATACTGACCGGTGCAGTGATCAATTCCGAGCACATCAAACCTCGTCAATTTCTTGAAGATGCGAGAGACATTGTACTCGATCGTGTGCGGAACGTCATGCAAAGATATGACAATGTAAAGATAAACACTGTGTTTAACGGTGAATTTGTGACAGGTGACAAACGCGCGAATAAAAGTATCGCTACAAAAAACTATGAACTCTTTCGTACGTCCGACCTGCGAGAGTGGTACGACATGCGCGTTATCGAGCTTACCTTAGCAACTCTGGAGGAATTTCAGGAACGCGACAGCGGGTGGGCGTTGTCGCGTATACTCAATTTAATGGTTAACGTGAACAAATATAATCCATTGCACGCGGAGTGTTTTGTGGAAATCCCTCAAGAAATTAAATTGAAAAAAGCGGTGATCAACGTGCAATCAAGAGACAATGCATGTTTCGCGTGGTCGGTGGTGGCTGCTCTGCATCCAGCCAAAAACCATACAGATCGGGTAGTCTCGTATCCCCATTATACATCGGTGTTAAATCTTAAAGACATTGAGTTCCCCATGTCTCTGAAAAAAATTAGTACATTTGAACGACTCAACAACGTGTCGATCAATGTATATGCCATCGAGAAGAAAGAGAAACTCGTAATCTTACCGATACAACTCACCGACAGTAAAAAGAATAAACATATCAATTTACTGTACCTGCCAGATCAGCAAGACGACAACGTGGGACATTTCGCGTGGATCAAAAACCTATCCCGCCTCGTGAGCTCGCAAATCAATAGATATGCACACAGGAAATACTTTTGCGATCGGTGAGTATACATTTAAAAAATAAATGTAAAATTGTACAATAATTTTTATATAAAAATATATTAAAAAAAATTTATTATTATTTACAGATGTTTGCACTATTTCCACACGAGCGAGAGATTGGAAGCCCACGCCGTTGACTGTGGGCAGATGAATGACTGCGCTATCCGACTACCGAGCGAGGATGACAAATGGCTGAGTTTCAAGAATTACAACAGGAAGGAACGGGTTCCGTTTGTGGTATACGCCGACCTTGAATGCACCCTGGAGAAAACGGATGCTGATCCGCAAGCGTCCACGTACGCCTATCAACATCATCAGGTATTTAGCGTCGGGTACTACGTGCGGTGCTCGTACGACGACTCGTTATCTATGTATCGGTTTCGTCGCGATAAGGATTGCATCGCGTGGTTCGCCGATGAACTCAAAAGATTAGCGCATCACGTAAAAGGTATCCTATCCGCAAATATCCCCATGGTAACTCTCTCGAACGAACAGTGGAAAAAGTTTAACAGCGCAACGCAGTGTCACATTTGCGAAAAACCGTTCACGCCGGACGACGTACGAGTACGCGATCATTGCCATTTAACCGGTCGTTACAGAGGTCCCGCACATTCAAATTGTAATTTAAATTATAAAGATTCCCATTACATTCCCATAATTTTTTACAATTTATCCGGATACGACGCGCATTTTATCATAAAAGAAATAGCTACCGCGTTCGAAGGTTCGGTCGACGTACTACCGATAACAAAAGAAAAGTATATTTCGTTTACAAAACATGTGAAAGATACCGCCGAAAGATCAGATTCGCGAAATGATATAAAGTTACGGTTCATCGATTCATACAAATTTCTGAGTAGCAGCCTCGATAAATTAGCATCTTTTCTGTGCAAAGATAAGTTAAAAATTGTACGTTCTGAATTTTCACAATTATCGATCGAGGATTTTGATCTTTTGACGAGAAAGGGCGTATTTCCGTATGAATACATTGACTGCGTCAAAAAGTTGGAGGACTCGTGTTTACCCCCGCGCGACTCGTTTTACAGTTCCTTGACCGGTGACACCGTATCCGAAAGCGATTACGCTCACGCTGTGAACGTTTGGCAGCGGTTCTCCGTTCGAACCTTGGGCGAATACAGTGATTTATATTTAAAAACGGATGTCTTGTTGTTGGCTGACATCTTTGAAAATTTCCGCGATAGCTGTGTCGCGAGTTATGGACTTGACCCCGCGTATTACTATACTCTTCCCGGGTATACGTGGGATGCCATGTTAAAACATACTCGCGTAAATTTCGAACTGCTCACCGACATTGATATGGTCATGTTCGTCGAACGCGGTATTCGCGGCGGTTTGAGTCAATGTTCCGGCAGATACGCGCGAGCCAATAACAAGTACATGTAGTCGTACGATCCATTGAAACCATCGTCGTACTTGATGTATTTCGATGTAAACAACTTATATGGTTGGGCAATGTGTCAACCACTGCCTTACGCCGATTTTCGATGGGTCGACGACGCAGCCAATTTTAATGTTACGGATGTCGCGCTGGATTCCCCGACAGGCTACATTCTCGAGGTCGATCTCGAGTACCCGCAAAGTAAACACGACGCGCACGTTGACCTACCGTTCTGTCCAACGCGCGACAAACCGCCGGGCAAGCGGCAGGAAAAACTTCTTGCAACTCTCTACGATAAGAAGCGTTACGTCATACATTATCGCAACCTGCAGCAATGTATTCATCACGGTCTTCGTGTCACAAAGATACATCGCGTATTGCAGTTCGCGCAATCTCCATAGCTCCGCGATTACATTGAATTAAAACACTCGGTTTAGAACGCAAGCAAAAAATGATTTCGAGAAAAATTTATACAAGTTAATGAACAACGCGGTATTCGGCAAAACCATGGAGAACGTGCGCAATCACGTCGATGTAAAATTGGTGACAAAGTGGGACGGACAATACGGCGCGGAGGCAATGATCGCGAAACCAAACTTTCACAGTCGAAGCGTCTTTTCGGAAAATTTAGTAGCCGTTGAACTGCGCAAACTAGAAGTAAAATTCGACAAACCGATCTATGTCGGCATGTGTATACTCGACTTATCGAAGGTCTGTTTGTACGAATTTTATCACGATTACATGTCTCCCCCTGTATCGCGACAAGTTTAAAGTTATGTACACCGACACGGACAGTCTAATATACCACGTCGAGTGCGACGACGTGTACGAGAACATGAAACGTGACATTGACAGATTCGACACGAGCGATTATGCCGTGGACAACGCGTACGGTATCCCGCTTGCGAACAAGAAGGTGCCAGGCTTGATGAAGGATGAAAACAACGGTGCGATCATGACCGAATTCGTCGGGCTTAGGGCAAAAATGTACGCCTTGCGAGTCGATGGCAAAAAAGAAACTAAAAAAGCAAAAGGTGTCAAGAGTAACGTCGTAGCGCGTACTATAACGTTCGACGATTACACGCGGTGTCTGAATGATGAGATTGAAATGACGCGACAGCAGTCATGTATAAGATCAAAATTGCATCAGGTATATACATGGTGCAAGAAAAAGATTGCTCTAAGTCCGTACGACGATAAGCGATACATTATACCCGATTCGACCGATACGTTACCGTGGGGACATTACCGAATACCATTATAAGATAACATAACGTAGTGTAATGTAGTATAATGTATGCAATGTATGCAATGTATGTAATGTAACGTGTTATATATATATATATGTTGGAAAGGAATTTAATAAAAAATATTTTATATGTATTTCATATTTCAAATACTTCATGTAGTATAATGTAGTATAACGTAACATAACGTAACTAATGTAGTATAATGTGTGCAATGTATGCAATGTATGCAATGTATGCGATGTATGCGATGTATGCAGTGTATGTAATGTATGCGACGTATGTAATGTAACGTATTATATATTGGAAAGGATATTAATAAAAATATTTCATATGTATTTTATATTTCATATACTTTATATGTATTTCATATTTTATACATATTTTTTATATTTGATATTTTTATAGTAAAATATAAATAAAATTCGAAAAACTTCGACCAAGTGGCAGTCTTTATTTAAAATCCCAACGCGTTTCACACGTAAAACAACCGAGATTCCGGTCCTTTATCAAGTGCATACATTACATTAAACGCTTGCAGAACACTTCATTGTACCCATGTGCAGCAATGATTCGTCTACGAACTAAATACAGAAAAGTTTCGAGCTAGAGTATACTGCGGAAAGTATAATCAGAATTATAATAAAGTAGCAATAGAGCAACGCTTACATGTTTTTGTGTGTCCAAATTGTATAAAAGATATATAAGAGTCATATAAACAAGTGTGGGTGTTTCGATGGTGCGTTCACCTCAGATGACAACGAACGACTAAGTGAAAAACAAGGTAAGGTACCGAAAGAGCTTCCATTAAGTTTATTATTTTGTCGTATATGACGGGAAGTTGTCCGTGTCTTTTCTGTAAATTAATAGTGTTGTTATCTTTTTTAATAAACACCATTTCAGCGATCTCTCTCTTTTTGAAGTTTTTTTCACTTGTGTAGAACTTTGGGACTAGACCAATTAAATTCGTGGTTGCAAGAGGTCTTGTGCTTGCTAACGACGGAATGTTTGCTGGGATGACTTTTGATATCACACAATGTTCTTTGATTCTAGTCTCCAAATTTCTTTGTGGCTGTCCGATGTAACACGCATCGCAATTAAGGCAGTCGATCTCGTAAATAAGCTCAATACGCTTAACATTTTCCAACCGATCTTTTCCGCTTTCGATAATGCGGTCAATTTTTTTAGGAACAGTATAGAACGCACGTCGAACCCTTTGTTTCTCAGGGCCTTACAAATTTTTTCACTCGCTACAATCCTTAATGTACGGCATGGTAATAGGATGTTTTCTTTTATGTGACCTTGTCGTTTACCGATCACCGCGTTTTTTAAGAGCATTGTCTTTGTTTTATATATTGTTTGGGCAAAATCAGTCGGTAACAGTTGTCAGCAAGGATCTCTTTAACAACGCAGATATTTGACTCGTGAAAGCGCTCATTAGATAGTAGAATCGCTCGGTCGACTAAATTAGATACGACATTGACTTGTAGTTCATGGGGTTGCTTGAATAAAATTAATGTAACGTAAACTGGTACATGGAAACCCACCTTCTCTGGACGTTACATTATTTTTATTCAAGCCACCCCATGAACTACAAAGTCAATGTCGTATCTAATTTAGTCGACCGAGCGATTCTACTATCTAATGAGCGCTTTCACGAGTCAAATATCTGCGTTGTTAAAGAGATCCTTGCTGACAACTGTTACCCGACTGATTTTTGCAACAAATATATAAAACAAAGACTGAATGCTCTTAAAAACGCGTGAATCGGGTAAACGACAAGGTACATATAGAAAGACATCCTATTACCATGCCGTACATTAAAGATTGTAGCGAGAAAATTTGTAAGCCCTGAGAAACAAAGGGTTCGACGTGGTCTATACTGTTCCTAAAAAACTTGACCGCATTATCGAAAGCGGGAAAGATCGGTGGAAAATGTTAAGCGTATTGAGCTTATTTACGAGATCGACTGCCTTAATTGCGATGCGTGTTACAATCGGACAGACCAAAAGAAATTTTGGAGACTAGAATCAAAGAACATTGTGGCTGATATCAAAAGCATCCCAGCAAACATTCCGTCGTTAGCAAGCACAAGACCTCTTGCAACCACGAATTTAATTGGTCTAGTCCCAAAGTTCTACACAGTGAAAAACACTTCAAAAAGAGAGAGATCGCTGAAATGGTGTTTATTAAAAAAGATACAACACTATTAATTTACAGAAAGACACGGACAACCTTCCCTTCATATACGACAAAATAATAAACTTAATGTAAGCTCTTTCGGCTACCTCTACCTTTGTTTTTCACTTAGTCGTTCGTTGTCATCTGAGGTGAACGCACCATCGAACACCACACTTGTTTATATGACTCTTATATATCTTTTATACAATTTGACACACAAAACATGTAAGCGTTGCTCTTATTGCTACTTTATTATAATTCTGATTATACTCTTTCCGCATTATACTCTAGCTCGTAACTTTTCTGTATTTTAGTTCGTAGACTCATTGCTGCCACATGGTGTACAATGAAGTGTTTTGCAAGCGTTTAATGTAATGTATTCACTTGATAAGGACCGGAATCTCGGTTAAAACGCGTTGTGCTTTTTAAATAAAGACTGCCAGCTTGGTCGAAGTTAACGATTTTATTTATTTTATTACTCACTGGCGAAGAAAAGGATTTATATATTTATAGTAAAAAATAATGCAGTCTGTATGAATTAAAACCACATTGTCCTGGGTATCCAAGAGTTTGTGCGATCCATCGAATCCCAGCCATTTCACGTAAACCTTGTCACCCCTTCTGCGAAGTACTTTCTCTACGAGATACACGTCCGGGTAAGTCGCACGATGCAACTCGTGCTCGTAGAACGCTCCGGCGATAGATTTTCCACGATAGTCCTCGAGTAGATAGGTTACGGGATTAGTACGCTGCACTTTAACGATCTTGAACACCTCGGTGGTCCAATTCGGTGTATAACCCTTTTCAAAATTCGTCTTGTATTTGCTAACGCGTACGGGTCACCTGCTTTGAACTTTGCCGGACCCGCGATCTTTATCGCGCTGTACACCGTGGTCAAGAGTCTTTCAGCGATCGTGGGGTGTAACGTCAACGGGTCGCATACCGATCGTTCGTGCTTGCGCGCGTTGTAATCCGCGACGAGACGCGGCAGCATGTCGACCCACTTGTAATTTCCGTTGAGTTGAACATCTTCCACATGTCGTTCTTCAACGTGCGATTGAATCGCTCGACGACCGATGCCTTCATCACCGAATATGTGGAATAATGATTGACGTCGTGTTTCCTCAGGAGACGTTGCACGTCGGCATTGTAAAATTTTTTCCCCATATCGGTTTGCAAGTTTTTCGGACACCTTTTGCTGTCCCGAATTATCTTAGCGATAGCGTCGGCTGTCTCGCTTCCGCCTTTATTCTTGAGTGGCACGGCCCACGCGTACTTGCTCAGCACATCGATGACGGTAAGTATATAGTGATTGCTTCTGTTGAAACGTGAGTATGGACGCATCTCGACGATGTCAGCCTGCCACAGGTCGTCGTAGCCTCGCACTATGACGCGTCTTCGTGGAAAATTTTTTCTCGCCGGTGCGTGCAGTTCTCGACGAGTCGTTGCTTCTCGATATTTTACGTCCATCGGATTTGAACGACGTCATGTTTTTAACGGTGCGACTGGTCGACGCGTAATAATATATGCAAAGAAATTATATTATAATTTATGCTTTTAACTATTCAATAGCCATTCATTTCTTATTATTGTGGTTTAATAGCCGTTTTTTGTTGTCCGCGCTGACCGTTTATAGCTGTTTGTTAGTCGTTCGATGGTGGGTTGATAGTGGTTCGATGGTTGTTGATAGTGGGTTGATAGTGGGTTGATAGTTGGTTGATAGTGGTTCAATGGTGGGTGATAGTGGGTTGATAGTGGTTCGATGGTTGTTTGATAGTGGTTTGATGGTTGGTTGATAGTGGTTCGATGTTGGTTGATAGTGGGTTGATAGTGGGTGATAGTTGGTTGATAGTGTTCAATGGTGGGTTGATAGTGGTGGTTGATAGTGGTTCGATGGTTGGTTGATAGTGGTTTGATGGTTGGTTGATAGTGGTTCGATGGTGGGTTGATAGTGGTTTGATAGTGGTTTGAAGGTTGGTTGATAGTGGTTTGATGGTTGGTTGATATTGGTTTGATGACTGTTTATTTCTGTTTATTGTCTTTCAATAGCCGTTCTTTGTCGTCCGCTGACCGTTTATAGCTGTTTGTTAGCTTTTCATAGCTGTTCCTGAACAGTTCGTTAGCCGCTTGATAGCTGTTTGATAGCTGTTCTTTAGTCGCTCGACAGCCCTCCGATAGCCGTTCCTGGACCGTGCGTTGTCGTTCGTTGCCGTCCCTTAATCGTTCGTAGCCGATATTGGTCCGTTTGTCCATTGTTATTGTCGTTTCGTTGTCGTTTCTGACTCAGCGGTAATTGAATGCCGAAGCTTGTTTATCGCAGTCCGTAACGCTTGCACGTCCTTCTCGAACGCAGTCAGCCTCTCGTCTGACTCTCTCTGTCGATTGCTCAACGTTTTAACGCATTGATCCACGTAAAGTTTGTTGACAACATCGGTATCATCCTCCGGTTGCGCCACACAACGAATCTTGCGCGACTTTGCGTCAAAGTCCGTAGCGGTGCGACACAGAGCGTTATTTCGCACGAAATTTCTCATTAATCCGCTCCACTGATGGTACGAAATGGCGTACGGCGCGTCTCTGCTCTGCTCGAATACCCCAAATTTGTTGATCGGCATTTCGAGTCGATTGGACAGCTCGCTGCCGCGCGATTCAATTATAATAAGACCGCGCGGCTTCGCAAAGTTCCTCGATGATCGACTGGATCTCGTTGTCGTGGGCATTGTGACCAGCTTGGCGCGAGGCGTCGAGCAATCGTAGACGATCCACCAGCTCGTTGGGGTCGTCCCAGTGCAAGTAGTCAATCTTATTGTCGGTAAGCGTCATCGCGCGAGGTGCGAATAATCCCTTTCCAGATTTTTTATTCTGTGATTCGGTCGGTATCAACTTCTGAATTATATGTTTGTACTTGTGTCCTATGTTGCCCTGTATTCGCCCGACAGGATTGTACTTAAATTTATGAAGGCTCGTCGCCAACAGTATGCTCTTGTACTTTTGCATGTCTTCCTCCGTGTAGATGTCTTCATCAGGTATTTTCTTGAAGATTAACTCGTAAATACCGGGTGTGCCGCCGTATCGTATGCCATCGACAATTATGACATCATCTTTCTCCACGTTGAAACGTTTATTACCGAGCATCATTACATCCTTGTCGAAATAAACGCCGTACATGGAATGATCTATACCGCTCTTTGAAGCCGCCGCTCAGAAAAGCCCCGATGTACTCTTGGCCCAGAGGACCAAAGGCGTTTCGCAACGTTTCTAGAAACTCTTGTCGACCCTCCGACGTTTGTAACTTTTTTTGAATGGACGTTGCGAGAGACTCGCCCGCGCTTTCGAAAACAGCCTCGTTTGTGAGTGATTTGGGCATTGTAGGCTGCACGGTTCTCACTGTCGCAGACGATGCAAAGGTTATCGGTGGAGAGGATGCCGATGGTACATTCAGTGGAGCTTTTGATTGATCAGATTTACGCGGTGTTGGTGAGAGATCCAATTAGGAGTTTGGTCGTTTCCTCTTTCTCGACGTCGCATCCTCCTTTTCCTCGCGCTGCTGACTGGGTAACGTGTAGATCTCGGCGTCGCTATCCGGCTCCTCTTTCTTCACCGCGATCAAGCTCGAGTTGTCGGCAATCTTTCGCAGTGGCCCAACGAGAGGCTTAAAGTGCATGTCCAACTCAATGTCCTTCTCAATCTTACCGGTCTTCAACGCGCGAAGTTTCTTGCGAATCGATTTGCTCGTTTTCGCAATCTCCCTCGCAATCTTCACGCGCTCTCGAATATCATCGCTCCTGTCGATCGTGGCCATCGCGGAAAAAAGCAAGGTTTTGATCTCTCTCTCTACAATGCTTCACCTCGACGAGGTATCCGCAACAACTGACTGCTTTTGCGGTATCGCGAACACGTTAAATCCTTTTCTGTATCGACCATTGTTAAGCGAGCTGTCCTTGTCTATCACTACGAATCCGTACTCGCGCTGCCAACATTCGCGACACAACGCACAAAATTCATCATACGATATGTCGGTATTCACGTGATCATTGTACACGTGTTTCAGATTGGTGCCATCCTGTTTGAACAGGATCAGCAGATTCGCGTTGTCGCGTATCAGATGTTTAGGTATTCTCGCGTAGGTCTGACAGAGATAAAGCAGTCGACGCTCGAGTGCCGGCCCATTGAAAGTACTCTCTCACCGCGTTTTGCTTGTCACATGCCCACGTCGTCGAAGATGAAGATCGAGTTTGGACACGCATCGCTCGGCGGAATGACGTCACTGTTGTTGGGAGAACGTGAAATAACCGATTCCGTCGATCGACGTCAATAAATTTTTTAGATATCGATATTTCGCGGCTGCTGTAGCGACTTCGAGTACACGTACACGTTCTCAAAAACGAACACCGTGAGGACTTTCCAACAAGCTTATCAGAACGTTGGTTTTACCGCCAATTCGAGGGGCCGCAAATAATTGCGCGTATAGTAGTCGGTAACATCGGACCGTGCCTGCGCTTCTCCGCGGTGGTCCCCCATCGACCGTGATCTGTCGTCGTAATTCGTCCAACGCGTATCGCCAACGGCTGTTGCACGAATTTCATTTTGTCACACTGTCAACTGGAGGGCTGAATCAAACGCCTATTTATAGGTGTGCGGAACCGCGAGTCGCTCAGTAGCAAAGATGTTCATCCTGCTATCAAGACCAGCAAACGCACATTGAGGATCCCACACCATTAATAAAGAATTGCGACGAATGCCAACGAAAATAGGCAGAGGCCTGTTAAACCGCGCGATAAACGCACTTCCGATCGAATTGCATGTTCCAGGCTATCAGTTTTGCGGTCCGGGCACTCGGCTGCAAGAACGATTAGCCAGAGGTGATCAAGGTATTAATCCATTGGACGCGGCGTGTCGCGAACACGACATAGCGTATTCGCGTAGCAACGATCTCATCGACAGACACGCGGCGGACAAG